>JADLZN010006321.1:0-76036 GCA_018155175.1 Sinocyclocheilus anophthalmus
AAAAATTAAAGCTAGTTCAAAATATTAATAAATACAATAATAGCATATAATAGTACTATTAGGGATGTGCATCTCCAACTGAGGCTGATGCGACACGCATCTCCATGCATAGCCAACGATACGATACATTAAAGATACATATGAAGCAGCTACCGATGCAGTGCAATCTGATTTCGATTCGATTCAACACAACATTTGATGCAATACAATGCAATGGAAAACAATATGATGCTCTCTTGGACTATCAGATGGAACATATCGAACTCTTGCTACGGAATACAAGTATAGTGTCACTACATAATTATATTAAAGGTACACAATCGGTACTCGTCCCTCTGTGCTGAACCCTGCTTTGCAGATAGATTGGAGAACCGTGCATGGTCAGTGTGCGGATCATAACTCCCCCACTTTTGTACCGATGCCATCTAGTCTGACACTTTGTTAGTGCCAACTCGCGGATCGGTGAATCTGTACGCAGCCCTAGATAAACGATACGGACAGAGAATTGACACTATGTCTTGTCATTGCGTGTGATCCGTTCGCTTGTACAGGCAGACTGGCTAACAACTCGTTTTGGCTTTACAAAGGACGACCCTTTGGGCACAACTACCTTATATCGTTGTTCCACTCCTGGCTGGGCGGGTGTGCACAGCCTATTGGAGTGCGCCGGGTCAGAAGACGTTCAGGGATATTGTGCTGGCGCTAGATGTTTGTGGCGGCAATAGGAACCATGCGGTCGGGCAGCGAAGGGAAGCTGAAGTTTGTAATTCCCGTTTGTTACGTGGTACTTTATAGATGGGAAGGGGCTGGTGCGAGCATGTGTTCTAGTAGCGCGTGAAGTGACAGTTCGGTGATAGCAGTCCCACTGGGTCCATGAGCGCACACCGGGCATGTGACAGGGAGTGCCAGGCAACAAGGCGGAGGGCAGGGATAGTGGGGGAGGGGAGGGGGGGCGAAGAGGCAGGGAGCGGGAAAGGCCGCGACAGGGGCACCGTGACAACCCATCTGGAGGATGGCACAGAAGGTATTTTGGGAATGGATGAGGCACTTGCGCGTGAATTGACAGACTGCTGCTGGGCCTGATGGGGCTGCTGCTAGGGGGCAAGGGCGCTTGCTGACATTAGCCACACCATACTACAAGGGGTGCGTTCCTACAAGCCAGCTCCGCACAGGAGCCGACATGAGGACACACTAACACACAAGGACTCTGAAGGTAAACACACAACATACCCATATGAATAAAGATGACAATTTAGGAGTACAGGATGTGTTTGTGTTTGTGTTTGTGTGTGTCTGTGTGTGTGAGTGTGCTGTGTGTGTGTGTGTGTGTGTTGTATGACTGTGCACATGATGTTAGCCAAGAGAGAAAAAATGGAAAACTGTATTGTACAGTGCAAGTTGTAGCATGAAAGACAGTCACAGAGGAATGGTAGAGCTGTTCCACCTCTGTGATTTCGTCACAACCCACATAAAGGATGTTGTGATTAACAAAGGAAGACCTTAAGGTCATTTCTTTTCTACCGTCTCATTCTTTATCTACAGCAACAAACATCAAATGGCACACTAAAGGATTTTGACAGAGAGAAGACATGGAAAGCAGTGGTTGTCCAGATGGCCCAGTGACCAAAGATAACGGCAATGGAAAGCAAAAAACAGTGAGAATAAAAGTGAAGGTACAAATATGGTGGATGATAATGTCAGTTGGAAGAGACTCATATTGTTTTTTGGGTATGAAATTTACAGTTCTGACTGTCATGGTTGTCAGCTGACCTGTCATATTTATGAACTATGTTCAAAAGTTTGGGGTTAAAACGTTTTATTTTTATAAGAAATAAATACTTTTATTCTGCAAAGATGCATGCTTTTGTACTGTGGTCAAAATGGAAAAGGGGGAGGTATCAAATGGCTTTTATCTCGTTTTGACTTCCTCTCCATGCAAAGATCCTGACAGGAAACTTCATCTCCGTAAATTTTACAGACGAATTAAGCCGCACAACTGTTTCACATAGAAATAAGACGAAAGGTGGTGTCCTGGCACTACATCATCATATTAGAATAATTTCTGAAGGATCATGTGCACTGAAATGTCAGGGCTTTGCCATACGCTGTAAAAGTACATGAATGTTTAGATGATTAATAGAATACCTATTATTTTGATTAAGTCAAAACTTTCACAGTATTGTTGTTTTTACTGTATTTTTAATCAAATGAATACAGCTTTGGTGAGCATGAGAGTTCTTTCAAAAACACTTTTAAAAATCATACTGACCCCAGATTTTTGAACGTTATAGTGTATGTCTGTCAAAGATATTATTGAATGACAATTTAGTAAGGAAAAGAATCAGCAAGTCAAAATGTGTGGTTGGTTTTGAAAGTCTTTTGTAAAGATCCTTACTTGTGTCACACAATCATGAATATAGCCTACCAGACCAGTTTGAAATTAGAATCATATATGATGAGTGAATGGCTGAGCAAATTTATATGCAAATAAATGGTGAACACACCATGCATGTACAATCTATAGCACTTGTAATGCATTATCTAGAAACCCCACATGTCAGAAGCTGGAAGAGTAGAGGACCTAATATACAGTATGATGCTTTTAATAATTCTAATACACTTTGGACCATATTACTGTTCAATGCCTTGCTGCATGCAACAATTTTTACTTTGTTAGATTTTATTTTTGTATAAATATATTAATCTTGTGATGTTATTGTAGATCAATAAAATGTAAAAGATTGTTTATGTGAAATGTGAATTACTTATTCCAGAAAGTGACTCAACAGCAAGATGTTATGAAATAGCAGAAGGGATTAAATAAACACTACATTTACATTTTACATTTACATTTTAGTCATTTACCGACGCTTTTATCCAAAGCGACTACAATGACGGCCAATAAAAGCAGTCAAATCTAAACAAAAGAGCCACAATAAGTGCAAATGACAATCCTCGATTTAGCCTAACATCAGTCCACGTACAATGTGTGTATATATAAATGCTATCTGATATTTTACCACACCCCAAAAATAAAACAAGTGAAGATAGTAAAAAAATAGAAGGCAAGTGTTTTTTTTGTTAGTTTTTTTGATAAGAATAACAAATGAAAAAAAAGGACCAATAGTAGATAAGTAAATTAAAATAGGCGAAGGGTAGAAGTGTTAGAGTTTATATGTACCAATAAGTTGAACAGATGTGTGGTTGTAGGTCGTTGTCATGAAGATGGTTAGGACTGACGTAAATTGATGTTGGTGCCTCTTTGAGAGGCACAAAATACGCCGTTCACTGCAGACCACTTTCTAGAGGACACAAGGTCAAATACAGCGCTAATGTACTAACTTGCTGTAGTATATCAACAAGTATTATCCATATAGCAATACATTTATGGAAAAGCTCCTAATCGCTTTGGCCTGTATATAATTAATATATATATATATATATAGAGAAAATAGCTAAAATCATATATATATATATAGATATATAATATTATAGTACCTAATCTAGTATGATTAAATACTTTCTTTATTTCTTTCTTACTAATTATTTTTTGCCACATCCTTAATAAAAAACAATTGGTTCTAAGTATAATAATGACCAAATAAAACTACCTGCACTGTAACCTAAGACATCATTTCCACATTTCAATACTACAGGCCACACTACTTAACCTAAAAAAATGATTAATAGAATAAAAGACTAGAATAGCCTAGAATGAAATGAATAGGTATTTGCCTGGCTGGAGGATTTTTAATGGCACATAACTACAGCACTAATTCAAAACAAACCGATTAATACGTACCGCAGTATAACCATACTGGAAAAAAAGGTGAATCAATACATATCTTTATACTTCATATGATTGCCTATTTTCATTAGCCATTTTACTTCCGGGTTCCACACACTACGTAGCTCGTGTAAGGCAAACAGGCGATGAACACTGAATCTTCTTGCAGGTCATGTGTGGAAAAGGATGGTGTAAAAGAACGAAGAAGTAGTTCTGGTGAGCGTTTGTCGGGGGAGGGTGAGAGGGATGGCGTAGATTCGGAAAACAAAGCCGGTGTGTGTCCGTAGACACGCTGAAACGGCATACGCCCGCACTGCAGATTAACTCTTCAACGCCGGGAATGGTGGCTCACCACTAAGCACAAGTACACAGCATCGCGTCCTTTGTTTTTTTTTGGGGGGGGGATGCTGTTGGCTTGTGGGGAGATATTTCACTGATGTCGTGATGATTTGCGCTACGATTCCAGGCTCTGCTAGGTGCCTCAGTATATCGAGTTACTGACAGGTATGTGACATCATGAAGCATTAGAGTCCAGTAGTGCCATCCCTCCTCCGTCTTTTTTTTCAGTGCATGTCGGGGGTCTATGTATCGTATACTTTCATCAATCATGTGTCTTAACCGCTATGAGAAATGTCAACCTAGGACCAATGCTCCCAGTGAATGGACACTGCCTCGACCGAGCGTAAGTGGATTTGCACTGCATTAGCCTGGCTTTAGTGCTTGTTAACCTTTCCTGTCAGAATGTCCATAGGGGGTGTGGCTGTGTCATCGGGTTCTACAGCCTATAAAGCTCGAATTTAATGCTGAGGGTGTTTTTACCCTTAAACGATACTACTGCATGCGGTTGCTGCATTAACTTTGCCCATGACACATTCCCTAATCATTTCACTTATGTTTGAAGTATTTCCTATTCAACCTGCTTGAAAGAGTTTTTCAAGTCTTCTTCTTTATTCTAATGTGCTCGCTTAAGGGCTCTCTGTTACTCGCCTAACTACTCCAAGTGACAATACCAAGCGCTTAACTCGGATGTCTCTTGGCATAAGTAATTATGTAGTGTTCACTTACGTATCATCACATACTGAATTAAGAGGGGCATAGCACCATGGCGATAATAAGTAAAATGCTAACCTAGTTGAAGAACAGTAATCAGTCCATGACACCCTAATATTGACCTCATGGACTATTGGTATATCTGTAACAGGGTGCCAATCAGCTTATTACACTACCATATGAAAGGATACTCAACCATCTAGTGCATGATAACAGGATCTTTTGCAACCACCAATTGAAAAAAACAGAACACTTTTTTTTTACTTTCATGCAGTGAGAGTGAGGGGTTACTGGTCAAACATCCATGAAAATATAATATTACCCAAAATAATTACCTTGCATATGATACTACAACCAAAACTTATTAACTTTAAAACAGGGTGAAAACAAAACACTCTAGACATTAAATAGGGTCAATTAAGGATACGTGGTCAGTGATGTATTTTTTTTAAAATCAAACATATTTACATATTAGGGTGGTTTGCTTTTTGCAGTTATTAACCCTATTTTACATAAAATACCTACTATTAATATTAAGTTACTAAATAAAGTTGCATAAAGTAAAACCATCAACCAACTTAAGTTTGTATGTCACAACAGTTCACTACCTTCTTTGCCACAGCTCTGACCATAAAGACATTGTTTAGTTAAAATTTTAGATAAACATTCAGTTGAAAAACTGATGTACTTTATCCCAAAAATAAAGTTAACTTACAAGCGTGGGGTTCCTGCCATTTTTGTTGCTCTTTCCATTTGTTAGAAAGCCGTTCCTTATGGATTTCTTGAGCTCAAAGCGAGATATATTGATTTTCAAAATGTACAACAGCTATTTTCTTGTCTGTGTTTTTATACTGTGGGCAAAGACGCTCTGCAACATATTAAGCTTCCATCTGTAGTTCAGAAATAATGCCGTAAAACTTTTCAATGAGATAAAGAACAACAGTGTACCATCTTTGTAATCTAATCTGGACTGTCTTGAATGATTCAACCTCTAGTAGGATGTCATTGTGTCTTTTTGTCCTTGTCACTATTGCACGCTCTCAAAAGACTCTGCAGATAAGCACACTCCACTGGTTACTGAATTAAAGGAACATGCACTTTCATAGAGTCTGAACATGCAGCCAGAAACAAATGCAATTTACTTTTACAGTTTACACTAACTTTACAGTTTTACAGTAGCTTTACTTTTTCTTGATAGTCAGTATCTTTTAACTCTCTTGTTCATTTACAGGTTTTTGCAGAAGTGGAATAGATATGATGAGAAATTCATCCCAGCTGTCAATATAAGCAACAGATCAACTCTGATTTTCCTCTCTTCAATCTACCTCTGACAAGATCAGCCATCAATAACCCATCAAAGCTGACCACAAAGCTTCCTTTGTGACTCTTAGAAGATCCACTTTCATCCTTCAAGTCAACACCTCTTACATAAAACTCATATTATTGTTGCAGGGAAAAGCCCTCAGCCAATCCAGTGGCTGACGGGTTGGGAGAAGGAGGAGGAGCTTCAGGTCCCATCAGGAGTGTTGTGAGGTTAGTGGCGAGCGGGCTACTGGTGCCGAATGCAGAACATCCTCGAGCAGAACTTGGACATGGCCACGGCTCTGCTTGCGGGTGAGAAGTTGAAGGAGTTGATCCTGCCGGGTTCCACACAGGATGAGAAGGCCGGTGTGCTGGCGGGTCTCATGGTGCAGCTCAAACTAGGAATTCTTTCGCTTTGAACCCGATGTCTTCCCATAAACGAAGGCTGTGCATCATCCCCTATATTGCGGGTCCCATTAGGTTTTCAATACATCTGGTAACTTTCAGTTAAGTATGTGTGTGGCGCTTCACCCAGCATTTCAATCTGGGCAATTAAACACCCTTGTGTTTGCAGTTTTGCGAGTGAGACAAGTGATGACAGCGCTTGACCAAATGTGAAACCTAGTAAGTCAACATCTGAGTAAAATTAAATATCCGGTCACACAAGTGGACGGCTGATGGACATCGAAAAATTTATTTGGATTTTGGTACACGCTATTACCAGCATTTTATGAACCACTTCGTTAACCAAGGTTCTAAAACTTCTGTATCCAACCGCGTAGATAGATCAGGATTATATAGTATAACTAAACTCAATTAAAGCTGAAACAAACAAATCAAAAAAGATAGATAGTATCTACCAAAAACAAATAAAAAAAAACGTGATGATCCTAGTATTAGTTATCAAGCTATTCACGTTCTCACTTTTAAGTTCGTTAACGTGACTATTAAAATTGTACTACAATAAATCAAACTAGAACTGAAACAATCACAATAGTTCATAAAAGAAAGCTATATAGCACTCATAGTGATAAAATAACACAAACAAAACCACACCATTTCTAAACTAAAATGAAATGTGAAAACGAGAAACTATAAAACCAGAAAACTACTCCTCACTGGGTAGAATAGTTAACGATCACTTAAAGACATCTCTACCTATACAACATAACACAAGCCTAAAAAAATGTTATGTGCATATCACATTGAAGGGCGGATTTTTTCCATTCAGTACATTTTTAATGCAAAATTCTACCCAAATTTTCATAAAAAGGAATTGGATGTAATAACACTTGGGCCCGTTCAGAGCAACACCCTTTATACACTTTGAAAAATTGATGATATGGAGAAAAAAAAATTGTTACATCCGTAATGTTACACATCATGATGAGTCACTATTGCCCTAGTGCGATGTTGTTAGTTTATTTAAGATGCGCCATATCTAACCACTCTGATGGGAGCTTTCTAGAATCCTGCGTCCTGCGATCCCAGCAATGAGGTTCCAATAATTATTGCTAGAAGAGATTGTGGGGTCCATTAGTAGGAAAAGAGAGAGAGAGAGTGAGGTAAGATGAGGTTGTGGTGAGTCATGAGGTGGATTACTCTGAATGCTGCGTCAGTCATAATCACTGCCAACGCAATGACCCACTGGCTGTGACTGTAACTTGAGAATCCTAATGCACTGGCAGAACATAATGCCGGATCTATTAAGCGGAATAAATGTTTGGAGATACACTACATTTAGCCTTAAAGGTTATAGGGAATATGAACTCCAAAATTGAGGACTGCAGCTAACTTTCTTTTCCATCTCATATTGAGGGGCTAACATACATTGCAGTACTTTGTTTTCTTTATAAGAAGTCGTATATATACGGCATTGGAAAGAGTATTGGCAGCTTTAATCGTTGTGTTGGCTGAGTTGATAAATGTGCTTAATCAAATGTGAAACTACAGGGATACAATAGAACGAAAAGGTTAAATGCCTGTAACCATAAAAGATTTTCTTCCATCTAGACACGGTGGGAAGAGCCCAATTACAACACAAATGTGAAATTATAGTAACGAGAGCTTTATGCCACGTACTTGACGGGCTCTTCTATACAGGTTTGTAACTTCTGTTCAGGGAGGTGGGTAAGATGTCACAGTATGAGACCCAGGATAAGGTGGAGGCATCTATAGGAGTTACAGCAGCTGTGAAAGAATTACCTCTACATTTGTCCAACTGGCACAGACAAATGTAGCATTTGTTTTATCACTGATTCATCATTATTGGCCTGTGCTGCCTTATACTAAGCATTAAACCCATTCCAACCTGATGACAGCTCGTTTCTAGAAACAAATCCCCGCTGGGTACACCAATTGCCAGATTTTCCTGGATAGAGACAGTTGTAATATCCAGTGTTAATTTTTACACAATTTTAGTTGCAGTTTTTCATATTTTAATGAGAATATCCTCTAAATGTAGTCAATATTGCATCATATCATATTCCTTAAATTGATTTTGACTGAATTGCACTGTCAACAAAAATAACAATGTAGTTGATGAAATTAAAATCTCTACTGTTAACATCAAGAATAATAATTGTAACTATAAAAGTAAGTATATTGGTGTCAGTGTTATATTAGTATTATTTATTTACTATAATATTTTTATTATTTTGAGCCAGCTTTTATTCAATTTTATAAAAGTTTTTATGATCATTTACTTTATGATGTTGTTGTTGTTATATTTTTAAATATTGCTAATGACAATGTTTTATTTATCCGTTCAGTATGTCAGTGAGGAGGAAAAGGAGCGAGAGAGAAAAAGAAAAAAAAGGTTTATTTATAGTGTAAAATTAGCTCTTCACACTTGAATTCTGTCGTGGTTGTCCCCAAACAAAAGTAGGAAAAAATAAGTGGTGGGGGGCGGGAAGAAAGGGTAGTATTTTTATGTCAATCATCGATGAAAAATAGAGAAACTCTTCAAGTGATCCTCCCAAGTTCCTGAATGGTAGTGTACATTATCGGTTCGAATGGTATGAACTTCATATACGTCTTAGAATTAAATTATTTAAGGGCTAAATAAAAATATAGTTACATGTAGCATTCTTGATGATGAACACTAGATGGTTATCTAAATATGCGGTCTCTTCAGAATCCTAAATATTTAGGTGGAAAGTGGGCTTTTCGGCTAGAAAATTGTGGTCCAATTCGGGTTTAGAGGGAACACCGCTAACAGGCCCTGTAGGCCAAAAGGGCAAAATAGCTGCCACGTAGGACAAAAAGCTTGGGGTCGGGTAAGGCAGTGCCGGCTGCGAGTTCGACCCCCCAGCTCTCTACAGGCCCTCACTTTTATTTTGGTCAACTACCAGTTTCGCATGCCCCTAAACAGCTCATTGCTAGGCCTTTCGGCAGGCTCATGTACCTACCAGCCCTTCGGAGGAAGAGTTCACCTGTCAACTCACTAAAAAACAGCACCAATGACAACCAATCTGAGGCTCAACTTCCTACACCTATCCAGAGATGCGACAACTACTTCCCAACAGGGGCGAGCCTAAGGCAGTAGCCCCACGATTGAAAGCAGATCCCAAGTCACAGAGGTGAAGCCGGGGATTACAGAACGTGACGGCGGGAGAATCATCGAGAACGCAGAGAAGGCGAGGGAGAAGCTCCCGAGCAGCTACCTGTTGTTGAAAGAATATCTTGATACGGGCCGACGGCAGGAGGGTGACTGTTCTGGCTACAAAAGCAGTAAATCTGGCGCGACATTTGCGTTAATCCATCAGATCGGCCTCCGCCATGCCCGGTAAACCGTCCTGAGTCACCCTATCGTACCCCTTCAAGGCGAAACGTATTCACATAAAAAATCGCGCTTGGCGAGACCCAGCCGGACACTAGCAGACAATCCCATAACGAACGGTGACGGGGAAACGTGCACTGTTGAAGCCGTGCAGACTTCCCCAGCACCGTGCAGCGTCCAGCGGCAAAAATCTGGGGAAACCTCCGCTCCGTAAGGCCCCCGCCCCTTACTACTTTTCTGGGTACTCCTGATGAACCTCATTATCCTTGTGTGAACTTGCCATGCGGACTTTGTGTGTAGTAAGTTCGGAATCAAATTAAAGTCTGTTTCGCAAGCTGGGGCAAACCAAAGTATTTGGGTCGACTTCTCTACAAACATCGCCGCGCCCCCGCCGCCGCCTCCTTCTGCCCAGTGAAGTCACAACGTCTCGGCCCTGCTAGTCGTGCGGGTCTTATCTGATCAGGCCACTTTCTGACTTCGGCGCACTGATTCTGTCATGGGACGGAGAGCACGCTTTAATTGTCCTACGTCAACAAGCCCGCTGCGACCTTTATCACCAACCGGCGAAGGTGGACCCTCATGTAATGACTGTCAACAGTTTGTCGCAGCGACTGGCAGCACGTTTGTGGTCAAATCCGAACCACGATGCCGCACCTCCGTACTCCCATATCTCTGTACCGTGAGCAGACTCGCTGGAGCCCGACTATTGATCCCAATGACCCCTCAAGTGAGTGGGTGTTAGGAGAATTGAGAGAACCCCGTCAGGAGGTAATCCTCAGCAGGACCCGACAAGAAGGAGTGAGCTGTTAGGTGGGCATAACAACCACATCCCTAACCATCTCCCAAGTAGCAGGTTTGTAGTCAAAGACATATCCCCTCTCATCTACAGTATTTAGTTGACTAAGTATAGGCTTGCCAATTGTCAAGTGGTACGCTGGTCTAATTATTGAAACGTACGCGGGCGTAACATATTGTCTTTGTTGGTTGTTATACAGGACGCCGTTGTACTCTAACCAGACCCTGGAAAGTACGTTAAAATGGACAGGACAGCCAACCTAAACCAAAGAATCAGAAAGAAAATGAGCAGATTGCATAATAATTGGGCTCCACTCCTTAAAACCAGCAATAGAGCACACAACATCCTCCTACTAACCAAGGTATCTTAGATCAGGTAGTAAC
Source organism: Sinocyclocheilus anophthalmus (assembly GCA_018155175.1). Taxonomy (NCBI): domain Eukaryota; kingdom Metazoa; phylum Chordata; class Actinopteri; order Cypriniformes; family Cyprinidae; genus Sinocyclocheilus; species Sinocyclocheilus anophthalmus. The sequence goes on from JADLZN010006321.1 coordinate 11,100, forward strand.
GGACCTGGTTTAAATGCGTGTAGTATACGGACGAATGTCGTTAAAAGTTTGCGTCGATCGCTGGATCATATTTATCTGTTTATTTTCGAGTCTGCAGAAACAATCATATGAAGAGAAGTAAACACCACGGCTCTTAACCTCTCGCTTATTTCCATAAACCATTCAAAGCCTTCGAAACTCCTGGGCTCTCTCAATCCCCTCCAGAAAGCAACAAACAGAAACGGTCATTCCTTGAGCCACCCCCCACCAGTCAGAGGCACTTCTTCTCAGTAATGGTGTAACTATTTGAGGTGGCAAATCAAACACATACCAGGCGTTTTTCCATGCTACTCCCCACTCTCTCTCACTACTGGGTAGACTTTGGATTGCTCTAGGAAAACGCACGATTGATCGTGGTGTAACATATTAGAATACTGTTAGAGTGTTGCTGCAGGGCTGTGTATTTTTTAGGCCAACCCTAGTTTACATCCCACCCTTGTTCCCTGACCGACAACCCAACAGGGATTTTCCATTTCTCAGGTTATGTCAGAAACTAAGCTGAACTGATGCCAACAGAATTTCATGATCTTACATCAGGATGTTTTGGTTCATTAAGTATCTGTACACTGAATTCAACTTTTATGAGTTTTGAAGTGTAAGTCCATCACCAGAATAAAAACGAACCAAAGTTAGTGCCTACAGGTATAAATTAAACATAACACATTGGTTCATGACTTCACATGTCACTACTGTGCCGTACACCTCTTTCAATCTTATTTAAAATATACAAGTTGGAAATTTTGAATTACAATAGATTGCAAAGCACAAAATAAACATAATGAGGCGTAACGCGACTACCGCGAGATGATTGTTCCTGTTTGTCTGATGACATCTAGATGTTCTCCACTTCTAAATGTCTCAGACATCCTGATGTCTTCTATTGTCCCATTTGCCACTTATACACTTCCTGCATTTTTCAAGACACGATAAAGCCTAAAAACTCATGAGTTAGATATTGCACTGGTGCATTTTATCCATAGAATAAACAGAAGTATTTTGAGCTTGTGTTAACCACAGACCCTATTTCAGTCATTAAAAAAAACATTGATTTTGGGATGATGGAACTGGAAGTGCAAAAATGCTTTTAGATTAGAGTTTTAGGACTCCATTCCTGCAGTACTCAATTGCACATTCAATAGATTGCCCAAATTTCCCCTATTTTTACAATTTTCCTAGTTTTACATTACCTTTGCCTCATCTAATTCACACACTTAAGCTTATTTTAAGTTAATATTTAAAAACCGTAATAATTTGATAACACAGATGTTTTGTTAAATCTTTACCAAATCTCAAAATGAATTCCATTTTTACTCTGTACATTAAAATGATGTGATGCATAAATTGACCTGTAGGCTTTAAAATCATTGATTTTAGATTTAGTGTTTTTTTATTATTATTGTTTATGTAGACAAAATTGCATTTTAATATCAGACATAAAACAATGTGTATTGGTTTATATTTGTATTTCTGATAATTCTATATCCCATTTGTCCCCTTAGAGAAGAAAGAGTCTCCTCCACTGTTGACCACCACTGCCTTCTCCACAGCCACCCTCTCCACAACGTCATATATGAATGGTGAAGCGACCAGCATGCAACCTCCAGACTCCCCGAAGGTCAAAGATCCTCTCAACCAAGGAACAGAGCCTGAGAGCCAGCCCCCTAGCCCCTCCTTTTCGCGTCCTATAAACCCCGTACCTCTGCGTGCGACTACCTCCCCGCGCGCCCGGCTGGTGTCCAGCATCCATCACACCTTGTATGAGGATGAGGAGGAGCAAAACAGAAGGGACAGACTAGCCAGACCGGGCGAGTTGATTGCTGCTGGAGAGTGTTGAAGAAAAATGTAGATACACACCTGCACAAACACACACACACACACACACAGCACACAAATTCAAAAGAGCACTATAAAAACTGAACTGAGTACAAAGGAATATGACGCAGGGTTTTTAGGTGTATCTTAATGGTGGAAATTTTTGACCATTATTTATGGCTTGAATCTCAGATTAGGCCTTTACGATTTTCAGAGATGAATAATAGTGACCGCTCTGGGTCTTCAACATTGGATCGTTAACTATAAATTTATACCGTCAAAAACTTAAAACGTGTGCACCTTATTAATTTATTTACGGCGTTAACCTGGGAGTATTTCAATTAACTGGTGGGTTATTAAAAACTACTCTTAGATTCTTTTAGGTGGTTAGATCAAAAATACAATATATGGCACCGTTTCAAAATCCTGCATCAGCCCTTAACAATCACACATTTATAGGACGTAGTTGCCTTGTTTACCAGGATACACCAAATCAACAAATCAAACCCATGACCTATGGTGGCTCCGTCACTGGGGGGTTTACAGAATGTGTGTCGCCTATGAACGATATCCAAAGGTAGTCACGGGCACACGATCCACAGAACATACTAAGTTGCAACAACGACACCATTAAATGTGTCTGTAGTATCAATGTCTACATTTTTTCTGTGTTGATTGTTTTCGCCATCAACGTACTGATTATCATATAGTGTCTTAATAGAAGTATCCACGTCAAGACAGATTCTTAGAATAGGCAACCTCATTTTACTAGTCGCATAAATATACAAACACGTTGGAATAAATGTAGTTACGGGGAATACTGAGCTGATCCAAGAAAAAAAATCAGGAATAAAAAATGTAAAGAAGGGGATTATTAATATAGACATTCGGCGTTTACAAATCATTAAAAGACTGTACAACAATGAAAGCAAGTTCCATCAGGCCCCAAAAAACACCACATGGGTGCACTGTAAATGGGTAAAATAATATACTAACTATCACGGGGGAACTAGGGGGTCCTCCGATTGTGGTCAAGGCTCAAGACTTTCATCTCCAGATCGTCAGAAAAAATGAGGTGGATCCTTTATACCACATGATTTGTTGAACAGGGACATAGTTAGTGGCCGAAAGATTTTCAGCTTCTATCAGCTGGACTTCTTCAAACGGTAAAAAGAGAGACATTCACTAAACATGCTATTTGCTACCTAAATCGCAGGCCATGAACCAGGTTATGTAAGTAAGCATTCACCGTTTAGATCCTAGGTTAAAAACCATTGTCTCTAATATCATTATGCATTGTTGTGGTGAAGTAAACAATGCCCTGCCAAAAGCTACACAACTTTTGTTAGTGTGAGTCGAGATCCCAGAGTCGCACAATTAAATCTAGAGAACCTCGACCCACAGAGGCATGAGACTTGATATATCGATAGCTGCATGCCGCTCACGAGTCTAATTTTCGTCTAGCATACGATCGATTACACGTTCAATAGTTTGATAATCTATGTGATACAGGGACACATGATCATGAAGTGACACTCCATAAATAAGAGGGAAGGAACGACACGTATTGATGCTTCTCCATGCTTGACTTTTTAAGAAGAATATAATTTGCTGTGTGCTTATGGTTCTATCTCAAACTTAAAAAAAAATCTTAAGTGGCATTCGGCCGTTTGATCCATATTTAAAATGGGGATTTAGACAAGAGTTTGTTTAAAACAAACACAGTCATGGCCATGTAAACATTATTTAAAAAGGGTTTGTTCTGGCCGTTTGAGGGAAAACCATTGTAAATAATAAAATTTAGTTTTTAATGCCACAAATTATTGACAATGTTTGTGTTTAGTTATATCTGTATTTATGCAACCTGCAGCATTTCAATCAAGTAACCTCTTAGAAACATCAAGTGTATCTGGCCGAAAAAGATAAAATGTAGATGTATCACCATGTTTTGTATACTGGCCTGCAAATTATTGACAAATGTTTGTGTTTAATATATCTGTATTTATGGAACTGCAGCATTTCGATCAAGTAACCTGCTTAGAAAAATAAATTAATCTATGCCAAAAAGAGAAAATGTTAGATTATCACATGGGTTGTATACTGCATGTTCAATAGTTAATTAAACTCATGTTACATAATTTACATGGGGGGGGGGACATGAGTTTGAATCACCTAGTCTGTCTTGCACAGGTCAGCCCTTTATCTTTTTTTTAGCCTCTCTCTAATGTGTATGTTTCATGAGATAATTCTGTTATAGGTGAACCTAAGAAAGAGTTGTAAAAGGTTCACAATGTTGTAAAATTATGTAAGCAATTTTCAATATCATTCATATAATGCTTACTACCTCATAAACACTGAAACAGTCCCACATAAGCTCTGTTCAAATTATTCATCATTTTTAGCCAATCAGAAACAACTTTTTTTGGGGGGGGCTTGCTGACATCACATTGGTTATGATGGCAGTCATCACCAGGGTAATGAATTGTAGTTTCCATAATAAACATATTGTTTTAAAACTTTGTCTGCAGTTACTATAATATCTGAATGACAAGGATAAATTGCACTTAACAAATTACTTAAATTTAATTGACCAATGTAATCTGTTTTAAACAAAAGATGTACTTCAGCTGAACAAAATTTCTCTTTTTTTACAACAAAAAAGAAATAACAGTTTTTGCAGGTTTTAACCGTGTTTTGTTTCAGAAAGTATAAACGTGAGTCAAAGTAGTCTACTTTTTAAGTATTTTTTCATGTTACAAAATTACATGTAGCTATGCATATAAAACTTACAGAAGATACAGTTTACATTACAATAGTTCATTTTAAAACAGTTTAACAGGGTAACATTTAATTATACTTCTTAATGTGTTAATATAGATATAACAATAGGTGACTTGTATATGTTATATATATATATATAGGTGTCTACAAGCAAAAAAACTAAAAACACCCTGGGGTGGGTTCGCCCCCACCCCGTATTTGGCATTATTCAATACTGATTTTTTCATGGAATACATGATGGAATGAGAATTGAAAGCTCTATCGTTACGTGGAAAAGTCCAAGCTGTATCCCGCGTCTCAACACTAGGTGCCGCGTGTACAAACACCTTTGGTCGTCATCCCGAGATTACCGCCCCCCTTTACTTACAAAATACCATTTGTGTACTTGGTCACTAGTCACCAGCCCCCAACAATATTTCATATATTACCATTAATTCAAAATTTGTCTTAATTCAAACGTTCTACCCCCTAAAAACAATGCAGTTGTATTTTTAAATATTTTAACTAATCTAGGGCTGTAACTAATGATTATTTTGGTAATCAAGTAATCTACTGATTATTTTGACAATTGAGTAAACTGATATTTTTTAGTAATACAAATAGACCTATGTGAAAACCAGGCTTTAGTATGACCATTTATATATAAAAACTAACGATGAGGCAATAATAATTGGCTCAAATAAAATATAAAACAAAGTAATTACATGGTTTTATTGAACAACACTGTTAAAATACATAATTTAATATGCCTATACATAATATGAACATGACCAACTTAAGTACATTATGTATTAACAAATACCTGCAGAGGGTGCCAAAGGCCTGGTGATGTTTCACTTTACAGCGTGATTAAACCATGTTTAAATCCATTTAATTTTAATATTTGGCCACATGCAAACTCCGAAATTTTTATTTTGAAATCGCGATGTACAATAAATGGCATATTTAGAAATAGGTTGATGTATTCTCCTGTATTGGCAAAGGTTTAAATGATTTACGTTACAAATCTAGTGAGATAATGCACACTGTTTTCCCAGTTAAGCAATTCAAATTCACGGCATATGCAGAGGAAGAGTCACAATACACGTCTACTGGTAAATTACCAGTAAGTTACCATTAAGAGATAGAGATCATGTGTGAACAGGACCTTTTCAAAAATCCCGGTAATTTGTTCTGGCAATCATATCGTTCTTATGGAGATGACATGATTACTCTGAGCTGTTTACAAAGCTCTGCTGCATTTGAATGAGTTTTTCTATGTAAATAGGCCTATGCGCTATATGGACATCTTTGACCATTGCGCCTCGCAGTTCCCTTTCATGGGAACTTCGAACTGCGTCCTCTATGGGTCGCTATGGAGAAACCTAGAGGACGCAGTGTCTCGTTCCCTACTCAGGGAACCATGGTTACATAAGTAACCTGAGACGTTCCCTTTCATGGGAACTTCGAACTGCGTCCTCTAGGTTTCTCCATAGCGACCCCTAGAGGACGCAGTGTCTCGTTCCCAACTCAACGAACCATGGTTAAATACGTAACCTGAGACATTCCCTTTCATGGGAACTTCGAACTGTGTCCTCTAGGTGTCTCCTAGCGACCCAGAGGATGCAGTGTCTAGTTTCCCTATCAGGAACCCTGGTTACATAAGTAACTGAGACGTTCCCTTTATGGGAACTTCGAACTGCATCCTCTAGGTTTCTCCATAGCGACCCCTAGAGGATGCAGTGTCTCGTTCCCTACTCAGGGAACCATGGTTACATAAGTAACCTGAGACGTTTTTTTGTCACGCTTCTCCATTCAGCAGGGCTGCGATGCGCGTCTTGTGTTTATAAGAGCAAAATATTCTGATTGGCTGGTAATGTTAGTTTGGTTGAGAGTGAAAAAGCTGTGCTCCTCTCACACCATTGGTAGGCGAACTCATGGACTCGAAAGTGATATCAAAACATTTTTTTCTTTAGTAGGATTATTTTTTCCGCAGCCAACACGCTGACCGTATAGATAGATATATAGATAGACGATAGATAGATAGATAAAGATAAGTATTAACCCGACCTTTTTCCAAACACGACGGCCTGAGTCTCTATCAGCTTATCAGCATCCTATATACTACATTACCCAGAAAGCATTGCAATAAGGGCCGGACACCGGCGCTACAGAGTCACTTCATGCAAGCTGCTGACTGTAGCCCTAACTTTAATCATTTCATTTTTGCCGAGGCTAGCAAACAAACTACAGTCAATGTGCTAGTTTTAGTATTGTTTAAATCTCTCTATAATACAATGTAATATAGACGTGACGGCGCGTCAAATAAATAACGTATTGTTGGTTAGTTCTTTAAAGTTTTAAAGGGGCTTAGCTTATATTAGCATAGCATCAGCTAACAGCTGCGTGTATGTGTGCGCAGTTAGCCTGTGGCCGAACTACCTGGTCAAGAACCATCCCGCACTACAACTGACAGTCCGATCCGATTCGTTACTTTCGTGTGAAGAGTGGATAAGCTCTCTGCCAAGTCAAATGTAAGAGTTATTTTTATATTTGCTGCTTTTTCGAAGTGGTGGCTGAGATTGCTGCTAGTCCATCAGAATGTGTGGTTTAGTTTTGCATTCTGTCAGGACTGATAACTTGATTTTAAAATGCGCACGAGATCAGCGGCTTTGCTATTAAATTGAACTGTTTACAAAACCATTGATAAGCTAGAAACGGTAAACTGTCTGAATTGAGTTTGGTGTGCTAACCTGGTGGTCTGATGAAATCAGGTTGCCACCTTTAATGTCTGACATCTGTAGGATTAGATCTGTTACATGGTCAACATAAAAACGCTTTGTTGTGCAACTTAACTTTAAAAGATCTAAACCCTCAGCAAAGCAAACTAATCCTGTTGTGCTGGAATCTCAGTAGTTTGCAAAGTATACGTGGTCTAGTTGCACAAGGCAAGATGGCAGGCTGATAATCAACCCTCATGACTCACTTTATTCAACCAACCCAACTACACAAGTCAGAAAAGTTAGAAATCCTTTAATTAAACAGTGTCTGGTTTAGTGTTGAGGCATTTCTTTCCATCAGGCCTGTACACAGCCTTCCAAAGTTGTTCAAATCTGTTGAATGTCTTAATACCATTTTGTGGAATCATATTATGTGGGTTGTTTTTGCATCTGACACATATGATCTTTTATTCCAGGTTGAGGTTTTACTGAACGGTGGACAATGGAACAGGACAGCAACTCAGAGGTATAGAATTACGAACTTGTATGTTTTGTCTTGTTTTGTCTTATTTGGCAGGGTGAGAAATGTACTAGATATGTTTAGAAACTAATTTATTTGCATGACAATAGAGGTTTATCTGTAATTATTAGGGAGGGTTTGATTCAAGCCATGAACACATGCCGCTAAATGGAAATCTGTGGTTTGTAAAAGGAAAACTCATGACAGTGATAAAGTTTCCTGTGCTTTTTATTCACTTTCATTATGGTTTAATGTACGTGTAGTCTCTTTAGTGCCTTCTTGTGGGTACTGAAAGTATTGGATAATCATCTTTTGTTTGTTTAGGTGGGCATTTCCCACATTAATAAATATGCTCAGCATTCTTTTGTTTTACTGAAGCTTCACAACTGCTTATGATATCACTCGCCTGACCTGGAAAATGAAATGGCAGTTCCTCAAAGTGAATGCCAAGCTTGTTCGTACCTGTTTTGTGTACAGTACATTTTCAGAATGTTCATGCAGTGAAATATGTAGATTATAATGCATAATTTTTGTTTGTAGGATGACTCAGTTGGACCAGCAGAAGATGATGCACAAACAGATCGTTTCTCTCGGACTCTGTGAGTAATTTGATTTACAAGTAAAAAAAATAAAAATATATTTCATATGATTTGGTAAGAAATGTGCTTGTAGGCCTCAATATTATCTTATCAACAGAGAGGTTATATGTCATTATAAAAAAAAAACTCCTTGTCCAGTGTCGGGTTAAATTGAGATTGTCACGCCATATAAGTACCTGGGTGTATATTTGAACAACAAGCTTGATTGGTCTGACAATACGATACAGGTTTATAAGAAGTGTCAGAGTCGCATTCATTTATTAAGGCGACTGAGATCCTTTGGTTTATGTCCGGTCACTGTTGAAGACCTTCTGTGATTCTGTAGTATCATCTGTGATGGGGAGGGGGATTGTTGGAGAAGGAGAAGAACAAACTCAATAAGCTGATAAAAAAACGTCAGGTTCTGTTGTGGGTTGTGTGTTACCCACTATTGATGAGATAGCACAGGATAGAATGACTGATAAAGTGGTCAGTATAATCAATCAAGATTGTCATCCTCTTCATGAAACAGTTCGAGCCTGTGTGAGTTCTTTTAGCTCAAGATTAATTCAGCCCCGGTGTTATAAGGAACGATATAAAAAGTAATTTTTACCAACAGCTATTAGATTATATAATCAATGTCATATTAGATGGTTGATGTAGAATTTTAAATTGCATTTTGTATAACATGGTGTAAACAAGGGGGGCTGTATGAAATACAGTATCGTGCAATATTTTAATTTTTTTATTTATTCTATTTTATCTATCTATTGTGTGGTGAGCTTTGCTGTGACATGTGAATTTCCCTTTGGGATTAATAAAGTCAATCAAATCAGATCAAATACAGACATTACGATTCAAAAGTTTGGGGTCAGTTTTTTTANATGCACCATTAAGTCTAAACTGATATTGAAAACCGAAATAAAGTTAAAAAACAAAACTTTGACTAACCCGACCTCAGAGAGAATGTAACATCTCTTTCAGTGTTTTCAGTAGGCATAATTCTTCCCTCTCTGTTACAGACGGATGCATAATTCTTCCCTCTCTTGTAAGACAAAACCCTTAGCAGTCATATCACTCAGCGAATTCCCTCGTGTGATGTCCTGGAGTCTCAGCACTAGGCCTGTCTGAAGTCAACCATGTTTGAAATCTACAATTAGCTGCGGTCTCAGTGGAGACTGAACACCCTGTTTGCTCTTGATAGCCAGGAGTGAAAACATGCTCCTGAGAGACCGCTCAGCTGCGCCTGCCTCACTCCATTTCCCTCCACAGTGTCTGCTAAAGATCTGAGATGGGGTCATCAAGCAATTTTGGAAAATTAAATAAGTGTAATCGCATTACGGCCCGTGTGACGTAACAACCCGAAGAGGAATGAAGACTGTGGGTTCCGTTCTGTGTTAAAGCAATATTATGGGTTCAATACAAGTTAAACTCATTCGACAGCATATGTGGCAGCATGTTGATTACCACAAAAATGAATTTTGACTTCAAAAGGCAAAAAGCGAGTTTATTTAGAATAGAAAATTAATGGGACCAGTTTTTGGAGGGTTTAATGTTATGCTTTAATAAAAACTCTTATATTATTTGAGCTGTAAAGTTTAAATTGTCGTTTTTGCAGCAGTATGAGGTTCACACAGGTTGTCATGGCAACAAAGTTATAAAAGTTTGTGACTAAACGGAAAAGGTTAAGCGATTTTATCACAATAAAAACATGTTAATGCCCGTTTACGTCTTGTGCTATATTTAAACAGTAAGTATTTTAATGTTTGTGAAGTTAATGTTTGAAATAATGTGAAGTTAGAATAAATTTTTTTGTGGTAATCAAAATGATTTCACGTGTTATTTTAGTATTATTTGTACTATTATAGTAATTATTCATGTTTTTATTTTTTTAATCTTTTTTTCCCCTTTTTATCTTATTTTTTATATTTTCAGTATATTTTCATTTTAATATGTTATATGCTTTTACCATTTCTCTTAGTTTTTGCATTTCTATTTAACTATTTTGTTTTAGTAATTTTACTACTTGCACTTAAGCGTAATGTATTTTAATTTATTGGCAAGGCACATTTATCAAGTTTTTCATTCAAGATTTATATTTTATTTCAGCTCCGTTTCCATAAACTTTTTAGTTAAAGGGTTAGTTCACTCTGTATAAAATGAAATTTGCATCTTAAATATTTTTTGTTTGGTGTGATTGTTCTCTAGGTGTATTTGTATTTTCTTCTGTCAGACGATCCAGTCGGGAGTATATTAAAAAATTGTCTTTGATATTCAAGCTGTTTAATGGCAGGCAGGGTGTTGCAGTGCATCAATCCAAAGAAGTGAATAAAACGCGCCATCCATCATAAGTGTCCCACACGGCTCCGGGGGGTGAACAAAGTCCTCCTGTAGCGAATCGATGCGTTTTTGTAAGAAAAATAACCATATTTAAAATGTAATAATCAATTTAATCTAGCTTAAATTGAAGCAGATCCAGGCAGATGACGTATGAGGTCGGCGTTGTGCATGCGCGTTCAGAAGTGACACACGCGGAAGCGCAGGGGAGAGATCAAAACAAAACAACTGTCACTTATTAGAAGTACAAAACGAGGATTGTAAAGAAGAATGTCAGAGGATTTAGAAAAAACCGCCAAGAGGAGACTGGTTTTCCTTTGCTCCTGTTAACAAACGTTGGTTTTCACGAGACTCACCGGCGAATGCGCAACTCTGAACTCATACGTCATCCTCCCGGAGCTGCTTCCGTGTACAACTGTTGGCACAAGCTAGATTAAAGTGATTATTACGTTTTGAAAATCAAAGACAATTATATATTATATATAATTGTATAACTCCGACTAGATCGTCTGAAAGAAAAAAGTAATATACAACTAGGATGCCTGGAGGGTGAGTAAATCATGTGGTAATTTTAATTTTTGGGTGAACTAACCCTTTAACAGTAACAAAACTGGATTTTACACATGCTTTTAATTAACTTGTATTGACACCAAAATATTCCTTTAATAGCCATTTCAATGTAATCTCCCTCTTCATGTAAATTTGTTTTCATCACAAACAATTTGTAATAATTCTCAGTGGCTGACTACTAATAAGCATTTTATAATTTATGGCCATTATTAAAGCAAATATTTGGTAAGGTATTGGGAAACTGCCAGTTTGAAAACACAACGTGAGCCTGCTGTTGTAGTTAAACTGTTCGCTTATGCACCACATGAGTGCGGTGTGAAACGGGCCGTATTGTTGAGCCCTGTGGAGTATTGCTCCACTTTTTCTGTGCATATGAGACAAGTGAGCTATAATGGCTTGTTGACAGTCAGCTCTGACATCGCTGACTTTTCCTGCTGCTTTCCTCTCATTCTTTCTCTCTGCTCTAGAGTGATGAAATTTCTAGGCCTGAAGCTGGTGGGCAGAAACCATTACGACCCCAACGCTGTTGTGATTCTCGGCAAACACAGGTATTTTGCACTGACCTGATTGTCTGTGATTGCAATCCACCCAAAATTGCTGTGCTCCACATTGTTTGGTTTCACACTGAATAAATCTAGACTTAAGATTCTGTATTTTCCCACCTGACCTATGATTACCAGACACATTTGAAACGTTTCAGCAGCACTTGTAATAATGGTTTGCATAGTGATTCAGGATCCTTGTGATTGTTTGTACCTACTTGTGTTTGTAAATCCGTGTCCATCAGGCTTCAGGTGTGGCCTGGATACTCCACCAGTATCAAGCACACCGATGGTGGCCTCTACCTCATTGTGGATGTCTCGCATAAGGTGCTACGAAACGACTCCGTGCTGGATGTCATGTGAGTTTGACCAGTGTAATCAGTCATTCTGACATGTCGACATGTACGAAGTCATTGCCATTTTGACAGTTGCGTGCTTCGTTCCATTCCAAAGCAGTGTTCCAAAATCTAGCGAGTTGGTGATCTAGAAAAAGAGGAGAATATATACAGTGGTGTGAAAAAGTGAAACATTTTTCATACAGAGACACACCTACTAGAAACCAGGAGCTAGTGATTTAATTGCTGTAAGTGTGTTGACAGCAATTCAGCTCACTAGGTTTTGGATCGGAACTCATATTTATAAAAGATTTTAAATGCATGCTAAAATTTACGCTATAATCAGTTTGCCAAAATCAGTGCAGTGATGCCATTTGCTTAACTATGAAAAACCGTTTGTCTGCTTTAGGAACTTGATTTACCAAGGAAGTCGTGCGAGCTTTCAGGACGAATGCACAAAGGAGTTTGTTGGTTCAATCGTCATCACACGCTATAATAACCGCACTTACCGTATCGATGACATCGAGTGGTCCAAGTCTCCCAAAGACACTTTCACCTTGGCTGACGGAACCGTGACCACGTTTGTCGATTACTACAGGTTCATCTGCTATGTGGAGAACCCACTTCTGATTTAAAACCTGAATGCATAAAAGACATGACAGCTGGACCGTAACTTGCATAACTAGATTATGATGCAAATGACATTGTGAAAGCTCGTTATGATGGCAGGGGCAGATTTATGCTAGTTTAAAGTGACAGATTAATGTTTTATTGTTTGTTTTGTCAATTTTCTAATTAGCTTTTTATATGCACAGAAAGAACTATGGCATTACCATAAAGGAACTTGACCAACCACTGCTCATCCATCGTCCAAAAGAGAGGTCCAAACCAGGAGGAAAGGTGAAATAATGCTTATCAGGATTTTTGGAATGGATGGTGGTGCTGTTTTGTTAGCTTATGTTGCGAGTTATTAAAAAGCTTTAGAAATGACAGTGAAAGCTGCATGTCAGTCAGTGGTGGTTTAAATAGCATGAGCTTGACTGAATTCACACTCCGTGCTGTCATCTAGTGGTGTCATTGGGTACTGTGCTGTAACAGTTTATTTGGCCTGAAAAATGGTAGACAGTGTCTGCATTTTACTATTTATCTGCGTGACACCAGTGAAAAAAAAAAAATTGTACCAATCATATACACTGCCAAATAAAATTGTGACGGTAGTAAGGTTTTTTTTTTTTTAAGAAAATAATACGTTTTCAACATTAATTTGATCAAAAGTGACAGTAAATATATCTGTTACAAAAGATTTCTATTTCAAAAAAATACTGTTCTTTTGAACTTTCTATCCATCAAAGAATCATGAAAATATTTTCCACAAAAATATTAAGCAGCAAAATCTGTTTTCAGCATTGATGATAAGAAATGTTTCTTAAACACCAAATCAGCATATTAGAATGTTTTCTGAAGGATCTTGTGACACTGAAAACTGGTGTAATGATGCTGAATATTCAGCTTTGTCGTCACAGGAATAAATTACCATTTAAAATGTATTTTTAAAAAAAAGTTATTTTCAAATGTAATAATAGTAATAATAACTTCTTTCAAAAACATGAAAAACTTTAATTACAGAGCAGCATAATGATCTTCGCTGAGAATCAAATTTCAACACAGATTTACATGCTGAAACTAAAAACAGTCACTTCAGCTTTATCTTTGCTCAGTATGCATACTATACACCGCAGAAAGACTAGTACAGTAGTAAGCTGAACATAGAAAATAAATGAAGAAACCCATATTTGTAAAAACACTTTCCACTTGGATTTAAGATTTTTGCAGCTAAATGAATATGAGTGATGAAGCTTCATCAGCTTATTTCAGTATCAATGAGATACTATTATAGTTTTTATAAATATGGAGACTTATGTGACAATAGCCATTAGTCACTGGGCATGTTATCTGTAGTCTGTGATGAAATTAATACCTGTGTCACAGTGAAATGTTGATTGCTTTTTGATCGTTTCATAACAGGTTATAACCGTGAAATCTGCGCTGCCGAACTCTCCTTCATGACCGGCATCACATGAGAAAATGAGGAAAGACTTAAGAGCCATGAAGGTACGAATAGTACCAGTAGGGCTGAACAATTAATTGCATTTGCGATAATATCGCGGTATGAAAAAACGTGATTTTTCAATCGCAGAGGCTGCGATTACACGGTCACGTGACACGTGAGAGTAAAGAGGCGTGTTCGACTTGAAGATCAGATCGGTGTATGACATCAAAGTACGGCGAGCGAGAGAAAGCATAAGGAGACGTCCGCGCTCTCTTATAGCTCTCGCAGTGCTTTGATGACACACACCGATCGGTCTAAGCAGCGCTGCTTCAAGTCGAGCGCGGGCCATCAGCAGAAAAAGAAAAGAAATAAAACGGTAAACAGCCAAAGGACGTAACTTAGAATGGGAGATGGATCGGTTTGTGAAAGGGAAGAGAAAAGCCATAGATGAAGTCGCACAGACCCAGGCAGGTGCTGGTCATTCAAAAGCTAAATGCAGAAAATATGATGAGACATATCTTGCTCTCGGCTTCACTCACCGTGTCTATACCAGACGCAGAAAAAGCTTACAATGGAGTGGACACAAGGCAAAACGGTGCAAATCATTTTAACTTTGTGTCAGTACGTCATAAATAGAACAAGGCATCAGTTTAATGTCGGGTTTTGTCGCGTCGCGTCGCATCCAGTGTACACAGATATGATTATAATGGTTCTACGTATTTGCCGCTCGCGTCGGGTAGAAACGGTGTTTGTTTATGTCGTTGGTGAGGAGGAAGCTGTGTGTGTCCTATGCCTTAGTTCCCAACCTTTTTTTAGTCGGGGCACCCTTTGGAAATTTTAACAAATTGTGGCACCCTACAAAATTTGTTTTGTCACAATATTTGAATTTCTAAAACTTCGATAATTTT
Organism: Sinocyclocheilus anophthalmus; assembly: GCA_018155175.1. Taxonomy (NCBI): domain Eukaryota; kingdom Metazoa; phylum Chordata; class Actinopteri; order Cypriniformes; family Cyprinidae; genus Sinocyclocheilus; species Sinocyclocheilus anophthalmus. The sequence goes on from JADLZN010006321.1 coordinate 26,271, forward strand.
AAAAGTATAGATATTTCGTACAACAGAGAAGAACTGCAGAATATAACGTCATACAGATATTTTTAACATTATTAAAAAAATGTGTCCATCAATAGTGGCAATCAGTAGGCTAATTTCTAAAGAAGAGACCAATTTATATGACAGATTTTAATGTAGGCTTTTATACATATTTAAACATTATTTAATTACCATTATAACTATCTATCTCACAAATTTTTGCTCACTCAGTGTTTTTTTTATTTTACAATGGGGTAATTTTGGTGCAGTAGCACAATATAGCTTGATTTCAAACTTTGAATTGAAAAAAAAATGACAAGTAAACAGTCAGTAATAAAATAAGAACAAATAAAGACTCAATAATGAAGCACCAAATAAAAATAACGACAGATTTTTTTATAGGTTTAAAGGGGGGCGCGACCAAAAAAGTTTGAGAACCACTGGTCTAAAGTTAACAGACAGTGTTTAAAAAGTGCGGTGCACATGTTTACATATGTTTATTACAGTGACTTTGAATTACCTAAAGTAAAGTGTGGTAAAACAACAGATTTGTTTTTATATTTCTGCAATCTACTTTAGTTTGTGTGATTTGTTACTGACTTTCATATTAATGTTTACACCAGGCTTATTTGTTATTTGCTTTATGTTGTCATAATTATTAGATGCTTACAAGGTTGGAAGTTCAACATATCAGTCAATATACTACTGTGATTGTAGTTGTTAAATAAAAATGTCATTCATATCAATTCATGCATCACCTAATTTCATCGTAACATATAGACCTGGCCTACAGAAAATAACATTTGTTTAATCTATCTAATAGTGTGTTGGTCATACTATACAATGATTTATAGCTTGTCTTTGTTGAATAATACAGAACATAAAGAGCTTAAAAAAAATAATTGCATATTAAATCGCAATTGCAATATTGGTAAAAAAAAAAAATCACAATTAGATTATTTTCCAAAATCGTTCAGCCCTAGTTACATGTTCAAACCAGTCTAAAATGAGAGTCAGTGGGTAACCATCTTTATTTTGGAACTGTTCAGTAGGAGTTGATCGAGAGACGGTTTGCTGATAATCGGGCACGATAGTTGATTTGCCGGAACTATCGGGCTATCAGCAAAAAATCCATGCCGATAATTTTTCCAAGTTGTGTCCATTGCTGGCGCAGTGGAAGTTACACTGTCATTATCAGTCCGAATTCACTGAAGGTATGTGTGTTTGTTGGACACATGACACTGCGCGGCTGAACAAGCGGGATAATTTCAGATGCGGATGAAAAAAACAGTAGGGGTTGAACGACTTCAGATTTTTTTAAAGTCGACATTTATGTGATGAATGTTGAGTCGATGTTGACTAGTCACTGATGATGTTATTAATGAGCAAATAAGCCTGAACCTTGAGGTGAGACTTGAACACCTTGTGCACAGCTATGGCATACGACACAGCGCTGCCCACATGGCTATTGGTATTATAACAGCTCATTTTTATCAGTTCTTTTGTCTTTGGGTCATTATATTTCACAGATTTCTGCTCATTCTAAATCAGATACAGATAAAGTAGCACAGTAAAGATTACATTTATTAATGCATTAGTGAGATAGCGACTGGTTGCGTCTCTCCACTATTACTGAAGCTTTGGGTTATAGTTACTAAGAAATATATGTTAGAACTTTTCAGTTTCTGAGCTAATTTATGGAGAAATCACAGAACAGTGTTGACAATACATTTCCGCGCTACTGAATGATTCTGAACGGCGATACCTGTACAATAAGCTATTTAAAATGAGCATTCTCCTGTTCAATTTTGAGCATCCTGATGGTATAATCTTGTAGAGCGCTTTTGGAGTAGGGGTGTAAGAAAATATCGATACATGTGAGTATCACGATTTTTTGTTTGCTGATACTGTATCGATTCTCAAAAACGGAATATCGATATTTAAAAAAAAAAATCATACAAGATTCATGTCAGTTGTTTCGTATTGAGTTTATACCCTGACCGCTAGATAGCAGTCTTCATCTCTGAACTTAAACAGTGACAGGAAAAAGCCTACTAGCATTAGGACACGTCACTAATGTTCGCGTTAATATAGTTTGCTCAAAGTGCAAGTTTTTGAAAACGATACTGTCAGTCTATGTGCAAATTTGCGCAAGCATGTAGCGTTTCTTTACAAAGTGACATCAGCAACTACTGACCTGGCATGCATAATACACCATTTTCTGGGATAGACTGAATACTAGTCTCTACTTGAATCATAGTTATATAGAGTAGTTAGTGACCCTGGGAAATATACTGGTCGCTATTTGGTTACTTACTCATGTATTTTTAAAGTATAGTAACATTAAAATAGGTATTTGGTTTACACAATAGCTTTATGTTAAAACAGCTTGCCATACACACTGCCACGCCGGAGAGGGAGCGGTTGCGCGGGCACGCACAGGTAGATTTCTATTATCAGTGTTCAGGTTAACCTGGAAATCACAGCTGCGGGTCTCGAGGTAGCACATATTTTTCACCAATATGTCAGGCCGATCAAGACCTGGCTATTATCGTCAGGAGGTGAATAAAACCTGTTGGGAGGAGGTTTTCCCTGCCGGCGAGATACAGAAGGAGATTCAATTGATTGTTTTGGGTAGGGTTGGGGGGGTGAATTTGGGTGGAAATGATGTTGAAACAGGTGGGGACGGGGGCATATGGTACAGTATGGTGAGTGTAACTCTCATTTTCTGTACTTCCTGGAAAGAATCGTGCTTTACATTTGAAAAACACGTAATGCATTGTCACTGTAGCAGATCCATGTATCTGGCTTCTATTCAAAACAAATGATGTGTAAGGAGGTAGTCAAGCACAAGTGAAACATTACTTTATGATTAAGATGCCCAGAAGTGGCTTGAGATATTCAGTTGTACGGTATGTTTGAGAGTAGCCTGCGTATGTTTTCTCACTTGAAGATATTCAAGATAAACAAAGACAGAAAATGAGAGTTCCAAATGAGAAATCCAGTGCCTGCAAAACTACGTTGTGTACAGCTCGTTGCATTATTATGAGGTTAATAATTATAAGATGGCAGCTGTTGACGAATACTGTGGTCAGGTGATGCTGGTTTATTGCATGTCCTCACCTTTCCATATTTGATTTAAAAGGCCCAGAGGAATATCCCAGAGGAATATCACTATTAAGACAAGTCCCACAACTTAAAGGTGCAGTGTGTAAATTGTAGCGTACGGTGCCCGTAAGGTGACATGTTCGGTTCACTTAGTTGGATTATTGTCTACGGCCACCCACCAGAGAAGCTATAGCGGCCCGATACAGGACTAAAGCCCATTTTATACTTCTGCGTCGAACCTACGCCGTAGATGCACACCCATACGCCGCAGCCTGACCTGCACCTCTCCAAAAATCTAACAGCGCATCAATTCTACGCGGACCGCAAGCGCTATGATTGGTCTGCTAGAACACCTCCCTCCGTATGTACTTCCGAGTTTTGTGTGTGTTTATGTGCACTTTAATATATTTTAATGTTACACCTTCTTATATAAAATAAAACAAAGCAAAGAACGAGTGTCTTATCATTTATTATACTACATAGCATTATACATCAGTAGTTGTCCGCAACAAACAATGTTGATCTGCCATGGTACAAGTCCTTGTGCAGACTGAAAGAATGCCATCATCTCCTGTTCCGTTGTTGTCTCCTTTTTGTAGGTTTAAATAATGATTTAATGATTTGATAGCTTCTCCTACGAGCCGCTTCTTCTTCGGCTTTTGCCGTGGTACTGCGGGTTACACCAGCAACATGCCCGTGGACACTGCGGACTAGCGGTTTGCATGTGTACTGCACGTTGGCGCAGACAACGACGCAGAAGTATAAATGAAAACTGACACATAGCCTACGGCGTAAAGGCTACGGCGTAGGTCAGACGCAGAAGTATAAATCAGCCTTAAGATGTCGTAGTTTGAGACAGCAGAGAGTAGCCAGCAGGCACGGCGCCAGAATTTTTTCTCTACCGGTGCTAAGGAGGGGCTAGATCAATATGTGGGGGTGCTAAGAAAATAAATGATATTGATGACGTCAGAGTAAACCGGGGCTAAACCGGGGCTATTCAAAATTCTGACGGGGCTATAGCCCCCCCTAGCCCGGTTTCTTGTTTTTAGCGCTGGTATTTTGTCACTGTGTGTTTTGTGTGTTGGTTAGCAGAGAGCAATGAGATTTCCTTACAAAGGTAAATTAAGGAATTATATTAACTTAATTATTCAATAAACCGATGTTATTGCGAATATTATTGTTACTTGTTCATCATTGTGTCAGTGTTTTATTCGCAAGAACATAGTAACGAAACGTGCTCTGTTGGTCCTTTACGACTTCCAAGGCCCTGTCCCAAATGGAACACTTCATGTGCACTTGCGGTATTACCAGACTTACAATGGGCCCACTCGGCGGTGGGCGAGTGTCGGTTAAGGTCCACGAGACCGTATATAGGTGAGTCGGGTGTCCCCTTTTTGTCTTTTTAGCATTCAGAAGGTGTGCTCGCGAGCACACACCTTTGCGGCACGTTATGCGCCCCGTCCGCACTTCTGCCGAGCCAGCCTGGGGGCGAGCTCCCAGCAGCCCCAGCAGAGTCCTTCGGAAATTCTACCCGACAGTCAAAGGGCGGCATTACGTTCAGAGGAACTCAGAGGAAGACCGCTGGGGTTTAGGGTGCCATTTGGGACAGGGCCCATGTAAGGGGACCTGGTGTGCCTCACACGTCTGTGTAAAACAGTTGAAGCTGCAGGCCCTCTTTGATTTCCCCCTGGTGGTGGCCTGCGTACAGGTATAAACCCCGCTCTCCATGTTAACGAAGGGAATTGAGGAGAACAAAAGAGAAAAAATAAAGTACTCTTCCAATACAATTTTCCAAAGATAGTTTTGGTCATGTAAAGTGTGTGTGTTTCCACGTATATATTTTCAATTGTTCGTTTTTGTGAGAGGTTTGATGTTAGTAGTAATTTGATGCTAGAAAACGGGGCGTGGCGTTCTGGTTGATTGGGTCTGTGGGAGTTGGGCGGGGTTTGGATACCGCAGATCTAACATCACGAAACTATCTGCGCAGAACTCCAAACTAATCTCTACTGTGCAGACTCTGGCTCCAAATTACATCATTTTTGCAAGATGACAGCAGCCATACTGAGATGTTTTGGCTTAATTTTTTTATAATGGAAGGAAGAGGAGATGCGTCGTCCATCTTTTTTTACAGTCTATGAAGGGGACCCGCAGTGTATGTAGATATAAATTGCTCATTCTAAGTTAATAAAAACAAAACAGTTAATTGTGTAAGGTCTTTATACACATCTGAAAGCATAGTTATGTATATTATATTGCATTTCTATCAATAGATCCTCCTAAATATTACACACTGCACCTTTAAATATGAATATAGGCTATTAACATTACTTATAAAACCATAGCCTCAGACCAATCCTTCATTAGTTAAAATTACAGTGGGTACGGAATGTATTCAGACCCCCTTATATTTTTCACTTTTTGTTATATTGCAGACATTTGCTAAAATAATTTAAAGTAAATTTTTTTTCCTCATTAATGTACACACAGCACCCCATATTGACAGAAAACCACAGAATTGTTGACATTTTTGCAGATTTATTAAAAAAGAACAACTGAAATATCACATGGTCCTAAGTATTCAGACCCTTTGCTGTGCCACTCATATATTTAACACAGGTGCTGTCCATTTCTTCTGATCACCTTGAGATGGTTCTACACCTTCATTTGAGTCCAGCGGTTTGATTATACTGATTGGACTTGATAAGGAAAGCCACACACCTGTCTATATAAGACCTTACAGTTCACAGTGCATGTCAGAGCAAATGAGAATCATGAGGTCATGAGTCAAAGGAACTGCCTGAAGAGCTCAAAAACAGAATTGTGGCAAGGCACAGATCTGGCCAAGGTTACAAAAAAATTTCTGCTGCACTTAAGGTTCCTAAGAGCACAGTGGCCTCCATAATCCTTAAATGGAAGACGTTTGGGACGACCAAAACCCTTCCTAGAGTCTGGCCGTCCGGCCAAATTGAGCTATAGGGGGAGAAGAGCCTTGGTGAGAGAGAAAGAAGAACCCAAAGATCACTGTGGATGAGCTCCAGAGATGCAGTCGAGAGATAGGAGAAAGTTGTAGAAAGTCAACCATCACTGCAGCCCTCAACCAGTCGGGGCTTTATGGCAGAGTGGCCAAACGGAAGCCTCTCCTCAGTGCAAGACACATGAAAGCCCGCATGGAGTTTGCTAAAAAACACCTGAAGGACTCCAAGATGGTGAGAAATAAGATTCTCTGGTCTGATGAGACCAAGATAGAACTTTTTGGCCTTAATTCTAAGCGGTATGTGTGGAGAAACCAGGCACTGCTCATCACCTGCACAATACCATCCCAACAGTAAAGCTGGCTGGGTGGGCAGCATATGCGGGTGGGGTGGTTTTTCAGCTGAAGCGGAGGACGACTGTTGCAATCGAGTGAAAGATGAATGCGGCCAAGTACAGAGATGTCCTGGACGTAAACCTTCTCCAGAGTGCTCGGACCTCAGACTGGGCCGAAGGTTTACCTTCAAACAAGACAATGACCCTAAGCACACAGCTAAAATAACGAAAGGAGTGGCTTCACAACAACTCTGTGAATGTTCTTGAATGGCCCAGCCAGAGCCATGACTTAAACCCAATTGAGCATCTCTAAAAATGGCTGTCCACCAACGTTTACCATCCAACCGGACAGAACTGGAGAGGATCTGCAAGGAGGAATGGCAGAGGATCCCAAAATCCAGGTGTGAAAAACTTGTTGCCTCTTTCCCAAAAAGACTCATGGCTGTAAAAAGGGTGCTTCTACTAAATACTGAAAAAAGGGTCTGAATACTTAGGACCATGCGATATTTCAGTTTTCTTTTTTAATAAATCTGCAAAAAATGTCAACAATTCTGTTTTTCTCTGACAATATGGGGTGCTGTGTGTAAATTAAAGAGGAAAAAAAAATAACTTAAATGATTTAAGCAAATGGCTGCAATATAACAAAGAGTGAAAAAGTTTAAGGGGGTCTGAATACTTTCCGTCCCCACTGTATATCACTTAAAACACAACTATACATATGTATCTTTAAAAAACACATTACTACTTCTCTTAGTTTCTTTTGACATTGCAATAGCTTCTTTTGTCCTAAATTCTACTATATTTAGTTCAAAATTCATGTACATAATAGTATTTATTCCTTCGCTAGTCACTACCCTAGTTAGTGACAAGTAATTTCATTTTTACTGGTAACTAATTTAATTGGCATTGAATTCTGTGGGAATGTGTTTCAGATATTTATTAATTTATGAATTCTGTAGTATGTTTTCCAGTTGCTCGAAACTATTACAGTTTTACTTGTAGCTGTTAAAATAGTTTCTAGTGTCTATTCTAGTTGTCGTAAACACTAGTTTTAACTTGTGGGATAGATTAAATAGACACTAGCCACTACTGGAATCAGTTCTAGTATCTAAATAATAGTTAGTAGTTTCATTGAAAAATGTACTAGTCAAGATTTGATTACTTCTTAGTTTTTTGTTTGTTTGTTTGAAACATTAAAATTGATAATACTTTGGTTTACATAATAGCTATATGATAGTTCAATGGCAATAACATTTATATTTCTGTACTCTAGTTTGAAATGCATGTAGCATTTACAACTGGTAATTTACTCCTCAGCTATGCATTTGACCGGAGGACAGGGGCAAAGGTGGCCATCAAGAAACTCCATCGTCCCTTCCAGTCTGACCTGTTTGCCAAAAGAGCTTATCGGGAGCTCAGGCTGCTCAAACACATGAAGCATGATAATGTAGGACGCCAAAGATCGACACTCCATGATGAGGGTTTCTCATCTGCCCTGTCATATTTGAACAGATTTGCAGGCTTCATGCTGTGCTGTATTTAATAACCACTTTCTCTGGTTGAACCCGTACAGGTTATTGGGCTCATGGATGTTTTCACTGCAGACCTTTCTCTTGACAGATTCCATGACTTGTGAGTATTTTACAGGTGCTTTGACCATTTGGTCTAGCTGTGATTGTTTTGGATGTGTATAGTGATTCTTGGATGCATGGTCATCATCTGATTCTCCCTATCCTTTGCACAGTTACTTGGTCATGCCTTTCATGGGTACAGATCTAGGAAAGTTAATGAAAATGGAGAGACTATCAGAGGACAGGGTCCAGTATCTGGTCTACCAAATATTGAGAGGACTCAAAGTGAGTATTGTAGTAATAAATACTTGCTCTCTCAAATATATTGCCATAAATCTCTTTGTGTTCCCAGTATATCCATGCTGCTGGAATCATTCACAGGGTGCGTAAGGTTGTTTTAATCATAAATACATATGCACACATGTATTTCTCACTGCAAAACCTCTGACTTCATCTGTTAAAACCTGCAGGATCTCAAACCAGGCAATCTGGCAATAAATGAGGAGTGTGAGCTTAAGGTATCTTACCATGAAGTGGTATTTGCGTATTCATGCTGTGTGCCTCTTGTCAAGATAAAACCTTGTGACTTATATTACAGATCCTGGATTTTGGTCTAGCTCGGCAAGCAGACAGTGAAATGACGGGCTATGTTGTGACACGTTGGTACAGAGCACCTGAGGTCATTCTTAGCTGGATGCATTACACACAGACTGGTTAGTTCCATGTTGCATGCACTAATCTTTATATATATCTTTATGTATTTATTTATTAGAATTTACTGGTTGCATGCATTTTTGCGAGGTTGCTCTGTACTGTATTGTGAAACACTATCCATACTGTGATTAAAAGCATATGTTAATACTAAATAAAGATCAGTGTTAGCCTATTTTATTGCTCTCATAAAGGCAATAGAAAATTTTTTTCAGGATTAATGAAATAACGCCACAATTGCTATTCTCTTTTTTATTTTTTTTTTTTTTTTTTTTTTTTTTTTTTTTTTTTTTTTTTTTTTTTTTTTTTTTTTTTTTTTTAACTGAGATAATACAGAGATATGTTGGGTTGATTAAATGTTTCCCATCAGTGGACATCTGGTCAGTCGGATGCATCATGGCAGAGATGCTGCAAGGGAAACCACTGTTCAAAGGAAATGACCGTATCCTTCCTCGCAGAAAAGCTGTGGATTTTATGCACAAATTTAGGAGAATATTGTATTTCTGATGTGGTGACTATTTCCCTAAATCTCATCCCCGGTATATTTGAATCCTTGACCATTTTCCACCAGACCTGGATCAGCTGATGGAGATCATGAAGATTACAGGGACGCCCGCAAAAGAGTTCACAGCCAAACTACAGTCTGAAGATGTGTGTTTCAGTCATATTTTCATACTTCGACTAGTTTGCAGACCTATTATATAGGTCCCAGATATATTGTGAGATGTGAAAATCTAAACCACATGATATTTTTTTTTCTAGGCTAGAAACTACATAGCAAAGTTACCAAAACTTAAAAAGAAAGATCTTCGGACATTGTTACCATATGTTAACCCACAAGGTAAGATTGTTTTCTCTCTTGCTCAATGCAAAAAGGGAATGAGTGTGTATTTTTCAAATTTTTGTTATCATATGTTATATATTTCATTTAAAATGCATGCAATTTAATGACATCAAATTAATTGAGATTACATTGAATATTTGTTGAACTTGTGAATAATATTTAATTTAAATGAACTTGTGAAGAAAAGAGGTGAAAACATTGTGTTAAACTATTAATATTCATAAAAATTTTAACCTAAAATCTTGATGACGTACATAAAATGTTCATAGCTTTTTATCAACTTCATTTACATGTATGCATTTGGCAGATGATTTATTCAAAGCAACTTTTGACAACACATGACTTTCATGAGTTAGTTTCCCAAGGAATACATTACTACTTGATCCAAGCATCTTACATGAATGTATTTGATGAAAACAAGTATGAATGTCACATAATTGTTTGTCATTGACTGTGTGTTGATCTCCTTTTCAGCGATTCATGTGTTAGAAAGCATGTTGCTCCTGGACCCTGAAAGTAGAATAACAGCAGCAGAGGGACTGGCTCTTCCTTTCTTCTCAGATTTTCGTGAACCAGAGGAGGAGACAGAGGCCCCACCGTATGACCATTCACTGGATGAGGCTGAGCAGTCATTGGAGCAATGGAAAAGTAAGTTTGGGGTTGTTCTACACATAAGCTTAAAACCTTTATATGATGACTTTAAATTTCACCGAAATGGTGTATTGATAGGCAAACCAGTTAATACATGTCCATATTTTCAAGTAGTTAAAATGTAGTCACCCCCAGGTTTTCCAATATGTAGATGAGTTTGTTTCTCAGTCGGAAGAGAGTTGGAGAAATTTAGCTTTACATCACTTGCTCAACAATGGATCTTCTGTCGTGAATGGGTGCCGTCAGAATGAGATTCTAAACAGCTGATAAAAACATCACAAACTTCCACAAGTAATGCACATGACTCCAGTCCATCAATTCACATCAAGTGAAGTGAAAAGCTGCATACTTAGCTTGTAATAAACAAATCCATCAAGAAGTTTTTAACTTCTGTCTTTTTTAGTCCTTGTCCATAATATTGCTTTCTTTCTCATAAAAGTCATCTGAATCATGAAAGAAATATGCACAGATCAAGCACCGTTTGCAAGCAAAAACAGCCCTAAACTGGTCTAAACTAATATGTTGATGGATTTTGATGTGAGAAAAGGTGATGGACTTTTGAACTTTATGGAATATATGATTTGTCTTTTGTCCAGGAAGTGACAGTTAAGTTAAAATGCCTTATTGCAGCTTTTCACATTTCACTTTCACAAGACATTAATTGATGGACTTATTATTTTGATGTTTTTATCAGCTGTTTGGACACATCCTGACGGCACCCATTCACTGCCAGAGGATCCATTGGTGTAATGAAGATACACCTTAAGTTTAGTATTTTACTCTTATTATGGGAAAGTTATTCTGAAGAGTTAAGAATAACCGGGTTCCCTGTTTTGTCTATTTTTCTGTCCACCCTCTGTTCCTTCTATTCCCTCTTTGGACCCAGAAAATCCCTCACTGAATTCTAACCTATCCATCCGGCACCAGCGGTGGCAGAATCCAAAGAGACGGCTCTCTGAGATGATTATTTTACATGATCAAGGCTTTACATTTTCATTGTACCTGTACCATTTGTCATATACAGACTCTGAACTATTTTTTTGAGTGAGTGTGCTGTTTATTTTTAGCTTATCATCCTGTTGTTTGCTAGTGTTTGGCACAGTTCAACTAGGCACAACTGAACTGTTGGCAGACCAGCACCATTCTGAGTGAGCTGAAGATTTTACAATACATTTTTGCAAGTATGTAAAGTACCTTTATTTTTTATTAGTAGTATTTTCTCAAGCAAATCACACCACTAGCCAGCATTAATGCTGACACATAATTACACTGGAGATAATTTCACTGAAATGCTGCATTATAATTGTGTGCATGTTTTATATGTTTACGTTTAGTCCTGAAATAGAAAAAAAACTATTTTCAGGTTTTTGCCGAATCCCACAGCCAAATACTTCAGTGTCTGCAAAAGTATTAATTTTACATTTTAAAACATTTTGCCAATCTGGCCACAGTCACAAATGCAGAATCCAGAAAAATCACATTCAATTTTTGTTATATTTTTAAATCAGGTTTACAGAAAAAGTAAAGTAGAATGATTAAAAGATAATTTGATACATTTTCTGCTTGTGGTGTTTCTAATTCTTATCCTCAGTTGTTGTTTTTAACTATATTTCTGTGTATTCGAATGCATTTCCATGTCACTAACTTGTTTGGAAGGCAATGGAAATCTGGACAATTTCTTATGAAATCCAGCAGAGGGCAACATCTACACTTACTGTGCACTTTCTTTAATAACATTTCACGGTAATAATTCTTAAATATAATAAAGTATACAGGGATGTAGAAGTAGGGGGAAAATACATTTGTATGATGTATGTACATTACATACAGCCAGATGTAATGACACACAATAAAAGAGGAAGAGAGGAAGATGGCAAGCAAAGCCAGCAAAGTTTCTTCTCTCACTGGTTTATTTAAAGTACTTCTCTGATTTGTTGACTCAAATATCTTTCTGTGAAAAAGTGGCTGCACAGTGCAGAACTGAATACCACAAAGGTGTTTGTAAAAAGTCACTGAAGTTTAAAGCAGTTTCAAGATGTATGTACTGTTAAATGGAACACGAAAGTTTATGCAGAAGGTTTTAAAGGAATAGTTCTCACAAAAATTAATATTCGCTGAAAATTTTCTTACAGTCAGGCCATCCAACATGTAGATATGTAGAAGTTTAGCATTACATCACTTGTTACATCACCTGTAGTGAATAGGTGCCATCATAATAAGAGTCCAAACAGCTGATAAAAGCATCACAATATTACACACGAGTCCATAAACATCTCGAGAAGCAAAAAGCGAGAACTAATAAGGCAAGAATGGATCACCATCAGTCAGGATTTGGCCCAGAAGCTAATATCCAGCATGCCAGAGTGAATTGCAGAGGTTATGAAGAACAAGGGTCAACACTGATATTGACTCATATTTTTTTGCCAATAAAAGCCTTTAAAACTTATATACTTATTGTTTTTCAGTATACCATAGAAACATGTGGAAGAATAATCTACAAATACTGAAGCAGCAAACTTTGCAAAACACATATTTGTGTCACTGCCAAAACTTTTGGCCATGACTGTTAATGCTAATTCCCTCCATATCTGTTCCGTGAAGGCATCATTGTATGATTATGATTATAATTATTATTTTATTTATTTTGGCTGGGGGTTAAGGATTCTTGATGAATAGAAACACGCACAGCATTTATTTGAAATATAAATATTTTGTAAATTATAAATGTCTTTTTTCTTACTGTCAATTTGTCAAATATTTTGCATCCTTGCCGAATAAAAGTATTAGTTAAAATAAAACTAACGTACTAGCCCCAATAGCATGAACGGTTTGAATGGTACTGTATCTCAATATTTATATATACCAATATATGTATTTGCTCTTNAGATGCGGGTTGACAAAAAAAAAAAAAGTATTCCCTATACAAAGATGCACAGCTGCTGTCTCCACGGAATCTGTATGGTTCCTGCAACGCGGAGCGCTTTGCCCAGGGTTTGCATGAATTGTTTCGTGGAACCATTTCCATGTGGTCAGAATGGTGTAATTTTACAGTGATGAAATCCAAGGTACTCTGCATATTTGCTGCAACGATCGCTGTTAAAAGGAGGTCCATTATCCGTCTTCACAATTTTTGGAATGCCGAACATTGAGAAAACTTTATCCATCACAGGGATCACAGCATTTCCTGTGATGGAATAAAGAACTTCTACCACTGGGTAGCGAGAATATTCATCTATGATGACGAGCATGTATTCACAAGTTTGTAGAGGACCATAGAAATTAGCACTGACCTCTTGCCAGGCATCTTCAGGAAGCTTAGACATTTGCAATGGCTCAGAAAGTTACTGGGGTGTTGGCTTGGCAGGCAAGACAGTTTGTTACCATAACTTCAGCTTTGTTAGCCATGTCAGGAAACCATACCTTCTCTCTTAGGAGGGTCTTTGTTTTCACAATGCCCTGATTAGATTCATGAGCCAGCTGAAGAACTTGGTGCTCTAATGAAGGCGGAATGACAATTCTGGAGAATCTGAGGATTAAGTCATCATTAGGCAGGGCGGTGAGTTCACTGCTGATGCGTTTGTATTTTAGCAGTGTTGGTGCATGTTCCATTGTGTCAGTAATTGAACCCCAGGAGTTAGTGTGAATGAGTGAGCACACTTTTTGGAGGACTGGGCTGTTCAGAGTTTCTTGTTTGATCTGATCAGGAGTCATGGCTTTCGGTGTGCTGTGTTGTGCAAGAAAGTTAATATATTCTTCTGCAACTTTCGTGGCTCGAGTGTTGCATGATGCGGGTGTGGAAACAGGATGATGAGACATATAGTCTGCAGGGTTGTCTGAGCCTTTTCTGTACTTTACGGTGAAATTACATGGTTGAAGTCTTAAGTCCCCAACGCTTGTTTGACTGTAACATCTTTCAACATCAGTGAGAGCCTTGCTGGCATATGCAATGATGGATCGCTGTCCGTTGTGGTTCTGAAGCTGAATTGCACCAAGACCCACAGGGCTGGTATCAACTATGAGTCCTTTCTCACTTTCATCACTGTGTTACTGGTCAGGAGCTCTTTGAGGTGCTGAAATGCTGACTCTTGTTCAGCACCCCATTCCCAGGGTGTGCCTTTCCGTGTGAGCCTTCTTAACGGTTCTGTTACGGTTGCGAAGTCAGGGATGAAACATGAGCAATAGTTGGCTATGCCTAAAACACTACAAATTTCAGTAACATTTGTTGGAGCACTGGCGTGTTGGATTGCAAGCACTTTTTTGGGGTTAGCAGATATGCCACAAATCCGAAGACAAAATGAGAAGACAAATCCGAAAAATTCAAGTTTAGACTTGTTGAACTCACATTTGCTGCGATTGAGCGTTAGACCCTTTTCTTTAAGCTGCTGGAATAGTGCAGTCAGGCTGCTGTCATGGTCCGCTTGTGTCGATCCATACACTATGATGTCATCACTAAGATTCTTGACACCAGTAATGCCTTGATTGCATTTTAAAATACTTCGGCGGCAGATGAAATAACAAAGTTGAGATGTTTGTATCTCCTCAAACCAAGGTGTGTTGAGAATGTGGTGATATACCTGCTGTCAGGATGCAGTTCAAGCTGGTGGTATCCTGCCTTAAGGTCCAGCTTAGAAAATATAGTGGCACCATTCAACTCATATATGATGTCATCCACCGTTGGTGTGAGGTGGCGTTCACGCACGATGGCCATGTTGGCTTGCCACATGTCGACACAAATTCTCACTTTGTCTGGGTCTTTTTGTTTTGGAGGTGCGACTATAGGTGAAACCCATAGTGTGGGGCCAGTTGCAGTTTCTATGATATTGCGGTCTTCCAGCATTTTTAGTTCAGCTTCAACTTTTTTCCTTATGTGGAATGGCACTGTAGGGTATCAGACCGAATCAGAAAATCTAAGATTTGGTCAAAACATGGTTGAAACACGAGGAGCCGAATTCCACAGAGGCCCAAGACACATGATGTTCGAAAATCAGATCCTGGCGCCACAAGCCTGAACCAACCAGCAGCTTTGAGTAGCTCACAGCATTTAAACAAAAGATCACTTATTGACAATTCCAAGGAGATTGTCAATTTTGGGGGCAAGTAATCAAGATTAAATGGTCAGAGATGCACAGCATGACCATCGCATGTAAACCAGTGACGATCACGAGCTCTTTGGATTGACTTCCCCCACCTAGAAGACAAAGAACAGACTGAGATTCCTTACAGACCTTTCAACCTCTGGTCTTCAGAGCCATGTCCTCTCCACAGAATGGCACAGAAAATGCCTTTCCATGCACCTAAATGACACTAAAAGGACTTGTGAGCAACAAATCATTTCTCTGCAAACTCCATATCACGTATGTAACCCACACAGTAGACTATCATGTTCTAATCACTTATTGCATATGTCTTTTTAATAACTATTGAATAACTTCATATACATGTTTAGTATGTGTGTGTTTGAATCTTCTTGCTTGAAACGTTTCTTCCAATCAAATCTTTGTCAAATGTATCATATTCTTGTTATAGAAATCATGTCCAAAATAATACTCTACCAGAGCGGGAAAAACTCGGGACCATGGGACTGTGACGTGCCCGTTGATTTTATTGGGAGGAGAAAGAGGAGAAATATACAACACCTAGACAAAGACGATATTTAATTGGTCAAAACACCATTGGGAGTTGTCCAATGACAGTTTAAATAATCGGACCATAAAATCATTCCCTTTTTGCCCTTTGCGCTTTTTTTTTGTCATGTCAGGTAATCGCTTTTAGCATTCTTTTAGCATTATAGCTTTAGTTTCATTTTAGCCATGCGGCTTTTAGTCATAGCTTGAGCTAGGCTTTATAGTCATGCGTTTTTAGATTGAGCGGCTATGGCTTACATGCCAGCTCCAAAACCATGAGGAGAAACGCTACTTAGTCTCGTCAAACTTTACTTCTATTTCTTTACTTTCGTTTATTTTATTTTCCGTTGAGAGTTTCTGTTGAGAGTAAGTTGCAAGCCGGTCTCAGGTACGACCTCGAGTTCGTCGAAAACTTCAACCAGTCACAACTCGACATCGTCAGCCAGCCCAACCACTGGCTCCCAGACGGAACTTCCAGCAAATCAACAAGCGCGTGGAAACCCCCTTTTCTGAAAGGACCCAAACAAAGGGACCCCCCACACAAGCAAGTACCTCAAGATTCTAGCTGAAATGGGGCATTTAAATAAATTTTAACCTCCTCGAGGAACTCAATTCGCGGGTTAATTAAGTGATGTGGTGTTAGGTTTTTTTTTAATTGCCACATATTGCTGTAAACTTGGGATTCACATTTCATTATCTTAAAACTCGTATTTCCTCATTCTCTCTTCCGCAACCTGTCTGAATCATTGTGTGTGTTAGATAGTTATATGTTCTTAGATTTATCCAAAAGCCTTATCCATTAAAAGAGAAGGATTCTTGTGTTTGGTGTTACAAGTAATGTCTCAATGACGATCTATTACTGTGCTAATTAAGAGTGTTTTCACTATATTTTGGATATAAAAATCCATTGCAGAATTGATGTCATACGACTCCTTCACTGACTCGCTGGCCGTCTCAGTGAACAGCCGTAAAACAGTGATTCTGTCCAAATCCCCTTTAAAATCTTAAATGATTCCCTTTGAGCTAAATTGACCTATTTCCCTTACAGCACTCTCCAATGAGGTTGGCATGTTGGTTGAACATCAGGGTTTATGTGTAAGCGGACTTGGAAATCTTTTGAGCTTTCCTATCCCTTGGAACAACTCGGGGTGCTTTTCTACGAGCTCATCTGCTACACTGCGTCCAGTGGCAGCAGTACTAAGAGAATTCAGAATTCTAATGAGGTTTAACTCCTCAGCTGTTTGGTAGCTGATTAGAGAGCAACCATCTTATCACATAAAAAGTTCCACGAGTCATGCCGCGGCGAGATTTCATAGTGCACGTGAATGCACCGAGAATAGGAATGGATGGTCGCAATTCTGGTGGTTGCAGCAGAGATTCGGATGTGGTCTCGCTGAGGATATTCACAGCAGCTCCTGAATCGATAACTACAGGTATGTTTGTGTCACATAGTTCGATGTGTGTTTGTGGTAATTTAGCAGTATTGGAGGTTTTGACGACAAAGATGTATGCATCATCACTGCTAGATGAGCATGGGCTTGTGTGCTGCACGTCTGCACTGACCTGATGAACTTCGTTGTGTTGTTTTTCTTGCGCAGTACACTTGAATCTTTGTGTTGTATGTCTCTTGATTTTGGCGAATGAGCGGCACACTTTCGAAAAATAGTTGGGTTTACCACAAGCATTACAAATTCTTCCTTTTGCTGGACAGACTGTTTTGTGAGGAAATTCTCCACAATTTCTACATTTCATAGCTGGGCGTGTTGATTTGTCATCACTTTGTTTGATTTTTGAATTGTTTGTGGCTGATTGCATTTACATATTCAGTTACTTGCTTGAAGTTTTGAAATATCAAGGGTCCTGCCATGTTCTAAAAGCTCTTGTAAAGACAAGTCTGGCTCTCTCAAAGCACGTCTGCGAAGTCTGGCTGATGTGCAGCTTTGAACAATGTGCTTTTATTTCTCTGCTGATGTCAGTGAATTCACAGTTCTTAGCAAGCATCTTAAGTCTTATGTGGAAAGTGTCTAGATTTTCTCCTGGCTGTTGCGTTGCATTTCTGAATACATACACTTCATACTGCACGTTTTTCTTTGGGGCAAAGTAAGTTGGTGAGCTTAGTCTTCACATCTGCATATTTATCAGCTGCTTCAGCAAGCGTGTCATATATTGTGTACCTTTTCTCCAGCTATTTACAACAGCAGAGCCGTGAGTCTCGTTGTCTCCATAGTTGTCGAATCTTTGCACCCATTTGGTCCAACCGAATGTGGTTCTTGGCTATCCTCTGTAGTGTTTGTGCTTGTCAGCGTCGAGTGTTGTCGCTCTGTTTCTGCACGTAGATTTCAATCCTCGTCGCCAATGTGATGTTTTGTTTTTATCAAGGAGACACGGACACGCACCTGTCATGCATAACCAGCGCACTTGGCAGGTTGCCGTGTATCATCAGTCTTAAGTTTTCATGCGTACAGCGCAAGCACATTCGGAACCGCACTTTCGCTTAGAACATTACAAATAAAAGATTAGGCTATTACTCATTGAAAATGTTTTTTAAAAGTTTTCGTTAAACAGGTCTATTAATTTATACAATTAATTATAGGCCTATAATTAAAATATTAATACTGCAGTCCATCATGAAAATAAGAGCAGCTTATTTTAAGCACGAATTTCAAAAGCACCTGTCTTAACGCAAATAAATTTTCTCGTTTACAATTTGTACGGAACAAAAGAGACACATCTCAGGAATAATTCAAGACAGTTATATGCCGTTATCAGCATATGTTGAAGTCATGGGCGTAGCTTGTGGGGGGGCCAGGGGGGCCTGGCTCCCCCATAGCCATTTATGAATTTTACTAAATATTTATTTATAAAGTTTTTTCTATGAAGTAAAAATGTATATAATACCGTTAATAATACATGTAAAAGTGAATACATAAAAGTTAATACATTTTAAATTGTTAAAATTAATAAATCAAAACAAACGTAACGTCTCCCTCAATCTCATTTGCCTAGAAATTGTGACGTGCCTTAACGGTAATGCTTGCCTGTTGTGTGGAATAAAATGATGTTCCGCGTTTTTAACATCATACACTGCAAAGAAATCTGGAGACAACGAAAAACTCAGATGAAGATAATAATGCCGTGCTTTATGATTCCGGACCCGGACAATCAGATAAAGGTGATCCACAGGACGCAGCCGGTTTAGCACACCGCACACTACTTTTATGCCGACCATTAACATCCTAATGTATGTAATTCACAGAACACAAACCTTTATAGATTTTCGGATAAAACTGTTTATCGTCTATTCACTAAGACTAAATAAAAAGGTGCGCATCATTGGCATTAACTGAATCAAGCCAACAAGTCGTTTTTTTTTTTGTCCCAAACCCTTTTTTTTCTTCCCTTTTCTTTTAAAAACAGGGATGAGTAATTCATCCTTGATTGCTTAATAAAGCTCCTTGAGCTCGTTTTTGACAGACATGTTAATTGGCATTTTTAAACGTGTTTATTGAGAAGTTAGTGTGGCAAAATAGGAAGCGCAGCGTAATTCTGTGGGCAAGTATGTGGTACCCATGACAACATCAGCACTGGCCACTGCCTAGGAATGGATATTACTATAGCAAAACTAAAATGGGTGTAAAAGTCGTCTGACCAAATCAACGGTCGGTTTGACCCCCAAACTAAAACAAAGCTACCTATGGTTGAAAGTAGCTAGATTCGTCTTCTTCGTCTCTGAGAGAATATGCGCCGTCAGTTCTTACTTTTTATACTTTCACTTTGTATTAATTGCTCGAGGTTAAGACGTTCACCGGCACAACTCTTGCGCAAAGTTTGCACGTTGATATCTATTGGCTCGCTTTCATGGTTTAAAACAGAAATATTTCCAATATTGCGATGTAACCGTGACAAATTGCCCCGCGATTTTGCGCTACGCCACTGCGAGGGGAACCAGCGCAAATCCTGGCTGCGGCAGGTCGCAGCGCCACTTCCGGTGGATTTCCTCTGGCAGCTACCACGGTCTTTCTCGCCGTTTTTGCTGTTTGCTCGCTAAAACTACACTGTTCTCAGTGGTGTTTTATTCAAAATCCAACTTTGGAAATATTTAATAAGTGCAGGAAAGATGACCTGCTACAGATTGCAGATTTATTTTGTGTTGCTGTGTCATCTAATGCTACTAAACAAATGTTAAAGGCTGAGTTGTACAATAGATTGGTGGACATTCAGATCTTGCCACTGGACAGTGGTGTTAAAGAGGGGGCTGTTGCATCGGTGGTGGCTGATAAGGAGGCGCCCGCTGACATGAGTCCTTTTGTTGCTCACAATGATCCCTGGTTGTCAATCAGGTTAAAAGAACTTGAATTGCAGATAAAAAAGGCAAGATTATGAGAACCAGCTGTTGCGTTTGCAGGAGATAGAGCTGGAGATTGCAAGATTACGTGGTCATGATAGACTTAGCTCTTTTACCTCTGCTCAGCCCACAGTAGATATTACTTCTACTCTCTCTGGAGTTTCAACAGCAGTGCATGGTATCAGTACTCCATCGGTATTTGATGCTAGTAAGGATGTTAAGTTGGTGCCTCCTTTCAGGGAAGCTGAGGTGGACACATACTTCACTACCATTGAGCGAGTGGCAGCTATCATGAGATGGCCCAAAGACAGGTGGGCATTGTTACTGCAGTGCAGGTTGGTAGGTAAGGCCCAGGAAATGTGTTCCGCTTTACCAATTGAACCGATGTTGGATTATGAAGTTGTGAAGACTGCCGTGTTAAGGGCTTATGAATTGGTACCTGAGACTTACAGGCAGCAATTTAGAGCCCACGGGAAATCAGCTAATCAAACCTTTGTGGAGTTTGCTCAATCCAGATGTGTTGGTGTTGCATCTGTTCACCCGGTCGTAGATTCTTCCTCTTTCTCAACTCGATCTTCTCTCTACAGGCCTTTTATGTTGTCTGGGTCAGTGGCACTCACTAAAAAAATCAAAACCTAGACAGATTACCATATTGAGGGACACGGGAGCAGGCCAGTCTCTCATAGTGGATAGTGTCTTACCATATTCAACCAAGACATTTGCATGGACTAAGGTGCCTGTTCATGGTGTGGGGCTAGGGTGTTTTGAGGTTCCATTGCATAATGTCGTTATGAAATCTAAATTGGTTACAGGACAAGTGCAAATTGGTGTATGCTCCAGACTTCCTGTTGGTGGTGTTGACCTTATTCTAGGTAACTATTTGGCTGGGCATATGGTGTTCTCCCAAAAGCCGATAGCAAATCCTGGGTGATGTGTAGATGTGCTACTGTGTCAACCCCTTAAAACCTGTAATTTGAAGTTTAGTGGTGTTTAACTTTGTCAAAACGTGGTTTGACATTTATGGGTGGGGGTGTTACGTCTTGAGACGTATTGCATGTGTCTTGCTTTGCTGTTTCTCTCTCTCTCTCTCTCTCCCTTCTTCTTTCGTTTTGTCACTCCTTCTTTCACAGGATGGCTCCTACCAAAGTGAGTCCAGATCTGATTGGTGCTAATGGGACCAAGGAGCAGCAATAAAAGGATCTGTTGTGCCCGAGGAGGGAGCTCTGATCAACTTGTGATTTTCCTGTTGTTCCATTGCACATGTGCTATTGTGTGTTTGCTACAGTGTGTTGTCGCTGTTAGCTTGCCTGTTGTGTGCAGTGTGAATTTTGGTTTTGAGTTAAGTTGTTGTCAATCTCATTTCCATTTTGTATATTTTGTGAAGTATTGTAAATACTCTTTTCCACACTTGGAAGCTTTAGGGGGTGAGTGCCATTTTCTTTTGTAAATATTGTTTTCTCCTGTTTTCCATTAGATAGGGAGTTAGGGTTACGTGTTGTATTTTTATTTTGTTTTTCTTTTGTTAGGGAATTTAGTCTTCTGTTAGGAGCTAGCTTGGTGTTTTGTTTGTTGTTTTGGCCTTTGCTCACCTCTGAAGTTGTGCTTTCACTCGTGGTTCTGTACATAAATGTATAAAGGATCTTTGATTGTTAACGTCAGTTTATGTTGCGGCCTTACCTTAGACAGGGTCATAACAAAAGTATGATGCAAAGTTCCCACTATTGTATTATTATTTTGCATTTTTATGTATCAGCTGCCAGAGTTCTTGCCAGGAGTCACAGGCAGCTGCCACTAGTCGTTTCTGGCAGCTATCACGGTCTTTCTCTCCGTTTCTGCTGTTTGCTCGCTTAAACTACAAGTTACATTGGTGACGGTGGGTTTAACATAACAAGGCAAAGTTTGTTTGTTTATTATATTATCATTTGGATGTATCAGCTGCAGAGTTCGTGCAGGAGTCACGATCGGTGAGGTCCATTTCTGCTGTAAAACTAGGTTTTTTTTTTTTTAAAAACATTTACATTTCCATTTAGTCATTTAGCAGACGTTTTTATCCAAAGCGACTTACAAATGAGGACAATAAAAGCAGTCAAAACTAACAAAAGAGCAACAATAGATAAGTGCAAATGACACACTCTAAACAACACACGTGATGTTTTAAATGTGTTACATTAAACACACACAACTTTATATAAGGACTTCCATCATTCTCACATCCCGACTGAGCTTTGACTGGCTCCTCGCCGGCACATTGTGCACAATGTTCAGCGAAATGTTACAATTTAAGTTCAATGGAACATTTGCACTCCCCACTTGCGTCTGCACAAATGTAGAGTTAATGTCTCGTGTTTATTTGTTGTTTCCGCTCTTAGTGTTAGCTTTTAGTCTTATTTATAATGTTAGTAATTGTTTCATTATTATTCTTGTTTTTCTATTGTCTTGTAAAGCACTAATTTACCAAGACAAATTACCTCGTACATGTATAAATACAGTATTGGCAAGAACGTGATCTGATTCTGAAGAGCGTGAACTTTCTTCTTTTACCACCCTAGTCTTTAAGCATTCCAGAATGGCAGCACAGCTGAAAGGTTTGTTTGAGCTGCGCCCTCTACTGTACAGACGTGAATTTACATTTCCTTCAACCTGAGGCTTATTCATTTCACTTTTATGTTTGCCATTTCAAGTCATAACAGAACAAAATAGGCTAACATAAACACAACTGTAAGTCCTCACAGACGGAGACATTCATATTAATCATACTACAACAGAGAAATAAACCATCATACAAGACATTAATCAAAATAAAATAAATTAATGCACCCATAAACAATGTAGGGGATTAAACAAAATCACACTTATTAAACAAATCAAATAATTTCTTGGCTTTATCACTTCTCATAATTTTCAGGACCTCTGTATACATGGCAAGTTCCTTTTTAAAGACATTCAACTGGGGTGCTGTTTTCAAAACTTTACATTTGTGAATAAAGTATTTTAATATGAGGAGTAAACAATTTACAACGAAGTGTACACTTTTGTCCTCCAAAAGAACTCCAAATTTCAACATGTCCCAAGTAATAGATGGAAAAATAGATATTCTTTGTTTAATCCAATTACATACTTCAGTCCAAAACGAATTAACCAGATAACAATGGAAAAATAACATTATTACAAAATTGACAAATATTACAATCCACATTAAATCTTAATCTCAGAAATTCCTTAGCAGGATAAATATCGTACAAAATTTTAAAGTGCACTTCTTTATATTTTGGTGGAAGAGGAAATAACAAATATTTGTATCTAAATTCATTAACTGATTTCCTATTTAAATGTTGAAAAATATAGTTCCTTCTTATTGGACCAGGATAGCTTTCCTGCACAAGATAATTTCTTATAAACTTATTAGTACACTTCTCATCTACAAAATTTATTTTGGCTAATTTTTGATAGTGGAGTATGTTAAAATCCACTTTAACATATTAAGGAATGGGAAAGGAATACTTTTAGTAACTTTCAAATAAACTTTTCCCTCACACTTAAAATTAAATTTAGAGCAAAAATCATTATAATTAAAAAAACAGCCATTCTCATCCATAATGTGCAGCACTGACCAAATACCTCTTTGCCACCAGTCCTTCAAAAATAAAGATTTTCTTTGAAATAAAATACAACGATTATTCCTTAAGGAAACATCATGAGGACTTCCGAAGTTATGTTTAAACAGCATTTTCCAATACAAGATGACTTGTTTATGAAAATCCGACAGTTTCAGTGGAATTTTAGATATCTCAAAGTCACATTGTAAAAAAAACTTTATACCTCCAAATTTTTTAAACAAACTGGATGGAATTGCAAACCAGTATGAATGCTCATTTCTAATAAAAGACTGAAGCCATTTAAGTTTAAGTACTCCATTCATAATATCAAAATCTATTGCCTTTAACCCACCATCCTCATATTCTCTTATTATATCATTTTTCCTTATATAGTGATACTTTTTCCTCCAAATGAAATCAAAATTAAGTTTATTAATTGCTTTTATCTTTCTGGAAGAAATTGGCAATGAAAAACCTGGGTAAATTAATCTAGAAAGACTTTCAATAACAATATTCTCCCGAAAATGTATATATCTCTCTGTAACCAAGAGTTCATAATTGATCTACATTTTTAAATTTTTTTGTCAATATTTAACATTTCAATTCTCTTCAGCCTGAGGCTTATGGACCCTTTTCACATTTCCGGGTTTCTCAGCAGTGGAAGTTGTCATAGTTGGGTTAACTTGAAGAGCAGGGAATGGGAAAGTACCACAAATATATTTTTTGCATTCCCATTTGCTCAAATAGCAAAAGAAAAACTCCACGATAGTGTTTTCGTGAATCAATAAAAGGAAAGAAATTGAGAGAGACTGATAACGGCTGTCAGAAGAGAGAACGATGTAAAATTTACGTCCCTCCCATAGACGCTGCATTAGAAACACCCCGCTTGCGTTAAATGTTTTCAGTTGAAATTTGATTTACAGGTAATTGATGCAAGGGAATATATACAAAGAATAGTGTTATAAATTATACATTTAAAAAAAAAAAAAAAAAAAGGGGTCCAATTCATTCACTTTCGGTGTGAAAGGGCTTCTACATTCCATCCAGTCCAGATGAGAAAAAGTAACACAAAAGTAACTTACTTTCCATAAAAAGTAACTAACGTAATTAGTTACTTTCTAGGGAGTAAGAATATTGTAATGCATTATTTTTAAAAGTAACTTTCCCCAACACTGTGGCAAACATTGGTAAAGATTTTAAATTACAATTATTTGTTTTTTTAGGGGCTGCACTGTGTCTTACTGTCATCTAATGAATGTGGTTCTAAATATACCTCACACTGACTCTGTGACGGGGCTGACGAGCCGTGAGACGTGTGGATCCATCTGCAGGCTTGGCCGGAACAGGACGAACAGGAAGTTCACCAGTGGGTACTACTGACACCTCTGGAGGTTCTGCAGCGGATGCCGCCACCTCTGGAGGTTCTACAGTAGTGCCCTCAGGATACAGGGAGAGTTCGGCAAAGGTTTCTTCGACCCTGACATGACAGGTCGAATGTGCGTTTCTAGGCGCCACCACCACGCAAGGAGCTGAAGCGAGCACCGCCACTTCGGAAGGTTCTGCAGCATGCACCGCCACCTCTGGAGAAACTGCAGCAGGCACCATCGCTTCGGGGAACACAGCAGCGAGCACCACTACCTCAGGCGATATGTAGCCTCAGCCGCCGACTCTGCAGACCTGATAATGGGTACTGCCGCCTCTGGGAGTTCTGTGGAGATGTATGCAGCCCAAACGCAACAAAAGGCGATCACCATCAGGGGAAACACTTCAGACAGGGGAATTAGTTCGTGAACAGAAGGGTTAGAGTGAGTGGGTTTGGGGGATACCAGCTGTGCGTGCAGACACAATTGGTGTATCCATCACACTAGATACCAGACTGGGATACCGAAAGACTCTGGATGATCAGCTGTGACGTGACGGGACTCTGGATGATCAGCTGTGATGTGAAGTGACTCTGGATGATTAGTTGTGATGTGACGTGACTCTGGATGATCAGATGTGACGTGACGGGACTCATGAATAACAATGGTGACTTCACTTGCCTCATGACGATCAACGGGACGGGACTTGGTTCAGGAAGGATAAGCTGGGACTTCACTTGCCTCAGTACGATAAACCTGGGACTTGATGGAATCAGGAAGATCCGCCGGGATGTGACGAGGCTCTGGCGATCAGCTGAGATTGACTTGACCCGCAATGGAAGCTTGACTTAGTTGACCCAGGGGAATCACCTGTGATATGACCTGAATTATGGAGAATAAACTGTGATAGACTTGACTCATGCAATCAGTTGGGACTTGACTGATCATGAATATCAGCTGGACTGGACCAGGTCATGGATAACTGTGACGCGATTGACTCATAAAGACAACGTGACGACACTGAATCAGGGAAACTAAGCTGTGACGTGACTTGACTCAGAAGTCACATGTGATTAGACTTGGGACATGAAGAGCTGTTGTGCCTTGCTAGACTCATGATAGAAGTAACTCGACTCATGACGTTCAACTGTGACCTGACTTGTCTCATTAAGATCAGCTGTGACTTGACTGAATTCGGGAAGATCAGCTGTGACTTGACTCGACACAGGAAGATCAGCTGTGACTCGACACAGGAAGATCAGCTGTGACTTGACTGAACTCAGGAAGATCAGCTGTGACTTGACTGAATTCAGGAAGATCAGCTGTGACTAGACTTGACACAGGAAGATCAGGTGTGCTGATCTCTACCTGTTTTTTTTTTTTTTTTGGTGTGTCCTAATTGAGCGGATCTGAATCAGGAGATCAGCTGTGACTTGACTGAACTCAGGAAAAACAACTGTGACTAGACTTGACTCATGACGATCAACTGTTACTAGACCTGACTCATGACGATCAGTTTTGACTTGACTAGACTCATGAATATCAGCTGGGACTTGACCAGACTCATGATAATAAACTGTAACTTGACTTGACTCATGACTATCAGCTGTAACTTGATTGACTCAGGAAGATCAGCTGTGACTTGACCTGACTCAGGGAGATCAGCGGAGACTCTGGGCTGGCGGCCAACTTATGACAAGGCTCTGGAGTGGAGGTTACTGTGGGAACGCTGCACTGCTCCTCCGCAACTCCCACAGTAAAAGCAGAGCCACTCAGCTGCAATGACAAGTCAATATAAAATTCCAGGGTCCAGCTTGGGTCATGCAATGGCATGATTAAGCCAAGTGACTCAGACAGTCCCCCTCGAAAAAAGATCATAAGGGATACCTCAGATATTCTGGTTTGATGAGCGAGCTCAATGAAGTCCATGACATACTCCTCAATTGGCCAATCACCTTGACGAAGACACAATCTTCACTGCTGCTGGATCCATATTGGTCAGTCGTTCTTTGGAAAAGCCGCTGGATCCTTGTTGGGGGGGGGGGCCTGGCTTGGAGTATTCTGTGACGGGGCTGACGAGACGGGAGACGTGTGGATCCATATGCAAGCTTTATTAAAGCAGAGAGGTCAGAAACACAAGCAGGGTCGAACAATGGCAAACAGGTATATGGCGGGCAAACACACAAGAATAGTCCCAGGGCAGCGTAGGTCACAACGGCAGAACGATCACAGGGGCGAGTGAGAGGGAACAATCCAGGAAACCAGGCCAAAGATCATAAACCGCGAAAAAAAAGGCAAGCATAAACACGGAAAAAACACAGAGCCGGAAGGGGTCACGGTCTAACTATACTAAGCAGAGAATGGCAGTTTGAGTGGGGTTATATATGAGTGAGGTGATAAGAAACAGCTGTGTGCAAACCGTGCAATGAATGATGTGATATGTAGTCCGGGATGATAAGCAACAGTAGATGTAGTGCGAGAGTCAATGTAATGGAAAAGGTGACCTCTGGTGGTGAATAAACGGAAGTCCATGGACCGAATTCGTGACAGACATATAGGTGTCGTTCTTCTTTTTATTTGTGTAGCGCTTTAAACAATACTGATTGTGTCAAAGCAGCTTTACCGGGTCAAAACAGGAAAATGTTTGTCAAACTGCAACGAGGACCATAACAGAGTCATTTTTAGCTAAAGTCTTCTGTAACTAATGGTAAAAATGATTATTTTCATTCATCAATCATTATTTTTTGCTCAGAAAATAAATAAAATTAATCAGAACATGTTCTAATGTATGGAAAAACAATAAAGATGCATTAAACTTTTGTTTTGATTCTTCTTGAAAATCCCTTTTCGTCTGACCCTTATGTAAATCCACTGCGTCAGAGACCGGCTCGAAAAACAGTCATTGGCATTTGCATATGCTTTTAATATAACTGAAATAAAACACAGTACACTTTGATAAGTAAATTATGAAAGACGAGCGACATGATGAACTGAAAACGAGAGATTCGCCACGAGCACCACCTGTGACAGTTTTTCCATTTATTAAAATAATCTACCTTCTAACTACATCTAACTTACTAAATGGTAGGAGCGTTGAACTGCTCACGTATAGATTTGGTTGATTTGGTGCTAAAAGTTGCTAAATGACGTTGTGATGTCATTGCGAGCATAAAGGATTGAGAATCACGACCGACAAAAGGTCACAAACATCAACGCGCAGCTTAACATATATTTATATTTTATATATGTTCATTTAGATTTGTTTTTAAGATAATATGCATGATATAATATTAAAATGTAAATAACTGTATTTTTAAATGCATTGAATTATTGAACACCTACACATTTTTTAATGATTACAATGTAAGTTTTTTTTAATAGCTAGTAAACTAGCTAATACTACACATTCTCAACAAATTACACTAAGCAGGGAGTAGCTATGCTACACGTCAAAGGAAAGTATGTAAAAAGATGGGCACACTCTAAATATTGTTAAATCTCAAAAGAGCCTTGTTTTTTGTGGTTTTAGTACATTTGAAAGTATATAATGGTATTTATAAAGATTACAATCATATTTTGTAGTTTCAAGGGTTTCTTTACATGAACCCATTTGTTTTCATTTCTTCCATTGTATGTGTGCAGGGGTAACATTTGGAATTTGAGTCTGTTAAATTTAGGCGAAAAATACCAAAAAACGGCTGAGCTAAGGGCTAATAAATGAAAGAATTTCCGGTTTTGGTTTTTACTGCATTGTGTTTTAGGGTTAAGGGGTACAATGGGTGAACATTATTGGGTAAGGCTAAGGTCCTGGAAATACTAGTATCTTTTCGTTTTATTACGGTACAGCAGGATCACAATCGCAAGTACACGTACTACAAGGGATCATAAGGAAAGATTAGTCAATGATTTATTACTAGCATTAAATTGAACAATAGCAGATAAACTCAATTCACGTGATGTGTGTATGCTAGCGTTCTTTGGTTTCCACTTTTTGTGGAAAGTTTTGGAATGGACAATGTGTGCCTTTTTATTGTTGAGTCCATTATAAAAAGTTGCTCAAATTCATCATTCCTTAAATTTGTTGTTGAGCGCTTTGGTAAGAAAAGTTGCTAAATTTAGCAACAAAAAGCAGATTCTCTTTAAAAGAATTGTACTGGCAGCGACTTTTTTATGAATATTAAATAGGTTGTTCCGAAATTGCTCCAATGGGAGATGCTTGTTCATGAATATTTAATAAGCTTACGTTCTCGCCGTCCAATGGCGAAGGTTTTGGCTGCTGAATATTAAGTAGAATTCGTAATTTCGCTGGGCGGCGCTCACTAATGACGCCATCTCCCCCCGCCCTGTGTGGTAGTTCCACGCTGCAGTCTTGTGAATGGGTCAAGACTAAAAAAAACAGAAAGCCATCCGGTCTCTCGGCTTTAAACGGGTTACCCCCTATGTCCCTCCGTTCATTCTGGACTGTCAGATAACGGACCTGTCACGCGCCGACATATCAAGAGCTCTCAAATTTGGTGAGCGGCATCTAGTTTAATTTTCTTGGCTAGTCGGCTAACCATTAACCACGTCAGTGAGGTTTGCTGCGTTTACTGAGGCTCATTACATCCTTGCGAGGTTAAAGCGTGTTACAGGCAACACATCAGTGGCGTGATTGCGGGTAGTAGGGAATGTGAGCGTGTCTGACGATATAACCAGACAGATGATTATTGATGGCCTGTTGTTAGCAGGGATGATCTGATGGGTATTATCATGACCCGCAGCTGTATGAGTATACAGACATGCATCAGACCGCTTACTCTTAACATTTTAGGTCCTACATTGCAGTTTGCTGACCAACCGCAAATCGAACAGCCAAAGTCTATTCCACTTGTTTTATTACTCCTGTTTTAAATTGATCATTATTATATAAGAGCAGGCAGTCATACATTGTGAACTTGATTTGGTGTCTAGGTGAATCGTGTCTGTTTGATGTAATGGGATTTTTTTTCGCTAGCTTTAACCAGTTACCCAGTTCAGTTTTTCTTTCTGACATGCTGTGTATGTATAGTAGATGTGAAGTGTTTTGATTTGGCTATTTATGCGTTTTTAATATTTAGAGCTTGATTTTTCCATGGTGTGATATATTAATGACAGTGACATCGATGATGATAATAATAATGTAATTGTAACTTTCATTCTGTACATTAACTGTTAACTTGTTAAGCGTTATACAGTGTAATGCTGTTTGTTAATGGTATTATGTAGGGTTTGCAGGCGCTATTGCTGAAACGGATAGATATAGAAGTGGAAGATGACTATATAAAGTAGATATAAAGCAGTTTAATTGTGGCAAATATGACCGATACAATTTAAAATGTAAAATTGATGAACATTTAATGCAATGCTTGATATTCACAAAAATATGAAACCTGAAAATGACCGCTTAAATTGATCAAATAATTTGAAAATGTGCAACTTTTCACAGATGTGAAATTTCACTTTTGTTGACCAGTTAACTCCCCTGACTGATATGTAGGTCAATAGTTATTTATCTATCAGTAGTTATTTATCTCTGTTATTTTGAAGTATTACTTAAGCTTTGCTATGAAGTTTAGTATTAATGATGATGATGGTGATAATAATAAGAGTGCATGTTTCCTGAGGGCACAGAAAATGTAATTGTAAAAATTCATTTGGACATTTTTGTAGAGAATATCCTGATTTTTTTTATTTTACTGTGAAATATAAATGTTTCTCTTAAAATGTTTCATCATTGAGAAATTGCTTTTTTTTTTAGACTCTTTAAAATGATATTTAAAAAGTTGAACAGGATGAACAACTGGAATAATTATGGAAATCCATTGCTCAAAAATGTATGGGAACCATAATATGATCATATAATAACATTTTGTGACTAAAAACTCTTGATTTATATTGAAATGTAAGAGGAAATGTGTACTTTTGTCTGTTTTCTGATATAAAAATAAAGATAACCATGATTATAGTAATCACCTTGTTGATTACTCCTCTGATGTATCTTCTTCAGTGACCAAAACATTCTCACAAAATCCCTGGAGGTTTGTCAGGTTTGACGTAGTGTGGAAGGCAGCAAAATTACTTATCCATTTTTCCAGCTTAGTGGTTAGGCAAGGGTTTAATTAATGTTTGTTTGTTGGTGGTAATTATTTCCGAGGATGCTCCCATGAGCTGAAGGGAAGTGCTCTTTGGCATTATGTCATTAATTAGATGAAAGAGCCAAAACATATCAAGAAACCTTTGCAGAATATCAGTCCTACAATAGAGGAATCATTTTACTTAAAAAACCATATAGCAACATCTTAGCAACCAATTCCTGAAAACCTCTCACAATACCATACGACAGGAACCACTTGCATTTTCCTTACAACGTGTAAAGATTCCACAAGTTCACGACAAATTACAATGAATGCATTTCTGTCAGGACCACTGTCATCGAAGATGATTGACAATTAGCATAAAGTTTGGATTGGCGGTATGGTTCTGTTCTGGGCAAGAACTCCCTGCGCATGCAGCCTAGCGTGGATGAGAGCAGGGACAGCAGCAATAACCCCCTAGGGGTAAACAGAATAGAACCAACATAAATGTATTGCAGATTTTGTTAAAGTTCAATAATTTTATGTAAACATTTTAGGATTAGTCTGATTCAAAGGAGAATCAGAAGGCTGAATCCTTACTGACAGAGGAGGAGTTGGGGATGGAGGAGGGTAATTAGCTATTGAGCAATGTGAAAACTGCTGATGATACTAAGGGACCTTATATATGAATGCTTAGATAGGTGTCGTATTCCCATAGGTAGATGGGGAACAGCTCAATGTCAGCTGATGTGAGCTTGACTAACGTGACCTGCCAGAACTAACGCTATGCTAGATATACTGTGATGACTTTATATTTGACAGTTTTAATTATATTTCACTTATTTGCAATGGAGAATTTAAAAACCCAATATATTCTGATAGATAATATATGATACAGTCTAAAGGTAACACATGTATGACGTACAAATTAATTAGTTAATTGACAATTATCTAATAAAGCATCATGACTTTTATGACCTTATGATTTTTTTTTGTTTCAGACATCTATTTCAGTAGTATCTGTCAGGTAATAGGGACATTTTTAAATAAATAAATAACAACACTTTTAATAAGCTGTTTTTAAACAAGTACCATCACATTTACAAATGATTCATGATTATGAAAGATAAGCAACAGAAGGGTCTATTTATGAAAATGTGTTAAATAAACATAGCTGTTGTTTGTCTGTTTCTTGTATCCTGTTTTTCTCAGCCAGCGTTACTGTATGTGTAACCCAGACGTGGTGCAGCAGTTCCACAATCCTGACACAATCTTCATCCTTGCATTTGCCATCATCCTCCTCAACACGGACATGTACAGTCCCAACATCAAACCCGATCGTAAGATGATGCTGGAAGACTTCATCCGCAACCTAAGAGGTGAGACGAGAAGAAATAGAAAAGAAAGTTGGTTAAAAGCGAGACTGAATTTATTGAAATGCATGAAGGGATGACCAAACACAAAGCCAAACCTATAAACCTATAACTAAAATGTACTAAAGTGTAATTTTTCCTCATTTTTTTCCCTCATGCCTTGCTGTTGTCGAGTGTCATGACTCTCATTTAGCATTTAAGCATAAACAAAACCGAACACTATTCCTTTGCTGCCTTTCCTTCTGTAAATGCAGGTCTAGTTTTCCAACAGCAAGATACACATAACTTTCCACTTTCCCTTCATCATAAGTTAGGTCAGGATCATTTCACTTGACTAAGTGAGTGGGCGAAACCTAATTAAGCATCAAAGTATAATGCTATTGAAAGCGCCCTAAAGCACATTAATTTAATGAAAACAGCCAGTGACATCAGCGCTATGTTAATCTCAGTGTAAACTTTCATTTGCATTACTCTGTGACACAGAAACTCTCTTTACACAAGCGGATCTCACTGTGGCTCCCTGCATTGCTGTACTTTTGTCTCTGAACTCATAACATCACAACTTTTTCCCTTTAAAAAGGTCAGATACAGAGTCACATTATTTTCAAATAATATAAAACTAACAACATTGCAGTAACACTTTATAATATGGCTCCATTTGTTGACATCACTGGATAACTACATTACCTTAAAATGAACTAACTAATGTATTGCTCATTGTTGGTTAATGCACTGCATGAAATACAGAGTTCTGGCATGAAACTCTAGATGGCGCAGTCTGATAGGTCTAACTCAATCTGACCTAATGACATCATTATCACATGGCACAGCTGATTGGTTCTCTCCTGTATCAGTAGCCAATGAACTTGCTGCTCAACATTCAAAAATATGACTAGAGCTTGCCGTAGCAGTTGCAGCTTGCTTCAGAAACCCTCCACCTTCCCCAGCTCCACCTGTATAGATCTGCTACGATGTATTCATGTATGCTGGGGGTTATTTCATGTATGTTATATGTGCAGCAGCAGTATTTCTTACATCCACATCAGCATGTTGTGGATGTATCGGCAGTAGCAAGTCTCGGTACTTGTATTTGTATCATGACAGAAATAACATTAACTGATGGGACCTTGTTGTAAAGTGTTACCAATATTACAATATTTTGATATAATCTAAACTGCATTTGCTGCCTGCACCTTACAGTAATTGGCTGCAGATCTGCATATTTTGTCTCTCATTTCCATCAAGCCAAGTTTTTCGCAAATTTTTGACACTGGCTCCACTCTGCTGTCAATTCCACAATCCCCCGTACATTCAACCCTCTCTCATAGGGTAAGAAAAAAAAGTATGTTCCATATTCATCTTCTTCATCTCCTCATCTGGTTTTGCATAACATCCCCTGATGTTTTCGTGACTCCTTGAGTCTTCCTAAATTTCATTAGTCTTAATCTGCTTTGCTGCATATTATGTTCATAATGCACATCTAGCCTAGTGGTTAGAAAAAAACACTTTCTCTTAAGAAAAAAAAATCATACAATGGAAAATATAAATATTCGTCCAGACACAGTGTAAATAAATCAGTACAAAAAAGTGCAACATTGTGTGTCAAAGGCTGTTGACCAATGGAGGATATGAAAGTAATACAATAGGACTCTGATTAATTTAATATTTTATATGATATTTATTTATTATGTGTATATATTCAGCACTTTTGATGTGTGTTTTTATTTAGGGGTTGATGATGGTGCAGATATTCCACGAGACATGGTAGTGGGAATATATGAGCGTATTCAGCTGAGGGAATTACGATCGAATGAAGACCATGTCACTTATGTCACCAAGGTGGAGCAAAGCATTGTGGGAATGAAATCGGTGAGTGAAACAGTTTGGGGTTTTCTTTACAGCTAATATTCATGTCATACTGCATCCAAATATATTCTACGTACATGATTCTTAATTTGTCACAATTAAACAGTCAGAATAGTGCAATAATTTCTTCATCATAACTGAGTATTACTAGTTATGTATGTATGTAATACCCATACAGTATAAAATATGAACATACTGTATCTTTATAACTTCTGTGTTCTGTTATTTCACCTCTACCATCTCTAATTGTTGCATGCGTGGAGTGGCATAATATAATAATTAATTGGGCAGTTGGTGATTCATTGCGGCTCATGCCTGTAGCATTGCTGCCATTCCTCATTACTGCAACAGAAGAACAGGAGCACTGAATAACCTCACAGTTTTTCATTCATTAGCTTACCTCAGAATTACCCCTCACTCTTACGTTTCCAACCACACTGCAAAATTAATCAGTTTTTTGTCCTTTTTTTGCCAGTAAAAGGCTCAATTTACTTGAGATGTTAAAGTCAATGTTCAGATTTTAAAACATTTTTCGATATTAAAGAAGATTGTTCTAAGTGTGGGTGTTGTTAATTTTTCTTCTGAAACGTATGTTTAAAATACTAATTTATAGACATTATTTTGGAAGGAAAAATAAATTGAATTCAAGATTGTTGTAGCGAATCAGCTCATGGGGAAATAGGAATAATTAACCATAACTAGTTATAATTAACTAGTCATATTTTAGATCCACTGTAGATATTTACTTGACCACTCAGGGTCAACTGTCTTGTTAATTCTAAGACGTTAATTTCCTGGTTAAAGGAAATATCTTTCTTACTGTACAATTCTATAAGCTTGTGACGTAAATCTGCATGATTATTGACTCCGGTAATGAGTAAACAATGAACACGTCAAGTGTGATACAAGTAGGTTTTATTAACTACATAAACACTTAAAATAGTCCAACATACTACATAAACACTTTAACTAGTCTAACATACACACGCACACGCATACAGTTGGTATAGGAAGGGTTAAAGTTTAACTCAGCATAGAACGAGGCATAAAGAATGGATTTTATGGAACACTTGGCATGTATATTCAACAGATCAAAGCCTTCATGGATACGTCAGATTCTGAGTTCAAACACACCTTTGTAAAAAGGTGCAAATGTTACTTAATGTATCAATTAATAAGACTTAGTTTGATACTTAGCGAGTCTCGGCGTTCTGAAAGAGATTCCTGATGCAAATCTTAAAGCTTCCCGTAGGTCTTTGCTGAATTCGGGTCGATGAAAAGAACCAGTTTGAGTCAGAGGATCTTGATGAATGGAAAGGTCTAGGCCGAAGAAAGGCCTGGCACACTTTTTTGGTATCCTGAAGCGTTTTCTCACTTTTTCTTAGCTTCTGACCGAACCACCGACTGTGCGGGTCACATGGAGTGTGGCCTTTTTAAGCCTGCAGAGATTCACGCCTCTCATGATGGGTTCGTCCAATGAGGAAGGCTTAAATCCCAAGCGGGAGGTTGGAAATACTGGGGAGTTTTATGACTCTTTGTCTCCAAGCATGGTGTTTTGCATATGTAACTGGATTGGTTGTTGATGCAAAAACTATTAAAGATTCTTGGAACACATATATGTTGCATAGGTATCAACATATATTATACACGCTTGTTTCGATCATAAGATGGCGAATTCATAGATACTAGACATGACATAGGTGAGGTTATATTAACTAGTGGTTTATGATAACATGAATAAAACAGCATATACTACAACAGACAATATACAAGAACATTAATGGTATACACAATGATCTGAAGGATATGTGTTTTCATTCAAAGAAAGGTTTTCCTATGATTTAATTAGAGAACAGTCCATTTCTCTGGCATTATGTGTCTTTCCTATGAGGAAAATGAGGGAGTTTATCCCCTGCATTCCTTTTAGGCCATAAAACCAGTGATATCATGATTAGTTGTCATGGTGACCCAGGTGGGGGATGGTGTTCAGCCGAACCTGGCATCCAGTATATTGGGTGAGGGGACTGTGACGATTTGTTAATCTAATGATTAATTGATTTGTTAAATCAAATAAAATTAGTGTGTCAGATTGGTCGAGACGCTACATTGTCAAGAAAACAATTTTTCATGTCTTGCACAGTTTTGCCCCTCAAGTAAATGTATCTTTTGTTTAAATTATTATTATTATTTTTTGTAAACTCTTTACGTGCTGTATCTGACAAGGCTGGTCTTGTAGCCCATAAGCTTATAACTAAAGTTTGATAAATGTGCCTACAGCACTTTACATCATCAGTAAAGCTCAGCATAATTCACTGGCATGGCATTGAGTGTGTATTCATGATTTTTTATGTATTGGTAAATCATGTAAATGCAGCCTGCTCAATTTTGTTAAAACCCATAACCTCTCAAATAAAAAACAAACCTCTCATTTGCTCTTTCCAATTTGATTCTTAGTCTGTGATATTGCTTTAAGTTCCACATTTAAAACTGTCAACGGTAATAAGTTCTCAGTTCGTATGTAACCCTCGTTCCCTGAAGGAGGAAAAAGAGACGTCACGTCGAGGACCGACGACTTGGGATCTCGCTTAGAGGGACCAATCTACTTCGAGTGTAACTAAACGAGCCAATGCACATTGGCCTGCGATTATTGCATCCAGCTGCTGCTGATCACTAGCGTGAGTAAAGTGCAGGCATATGCGCGCATACTCATGTTTATCGGGGGGGGGCGCTGATGGAGCTGAACATGACCCGGCGCTAATGCGGTGTACATTAGCTGTGCGACGGACTGACGTCTCCGTTCCCTACTTTCAGGGAGTGAGGGTTTACATACTTACCGAACATTCCCTTTCATTCCGTCACTGTCTCCACGTCTACGTCGCGGACCCGCGAATTGGGATCCTACCAAAGGCCGACAGTACCGCCCCTTCCATGTCCTGTGGAAGCGCTCTACTCCCCTACTTTTTGGCGTAGGCCGAGGGCCTGCAACAGCGACCACTACTACCCGCTACTATGGCACTACTATGGAGTAGACTGGATAACACTGGGGGAAACGCCCCGTTTAACTTGGAACAGGGACGTTACGGAAGCTCGAACCTTCCCGAAGGAGGTTTCTGAAGCAATACACATATGGACATCCCTTGGTGCATATGGAAGAATGGAGGTGATTGAACCCTCTTGTAATGGCAGAAGTCTGCCGGGGAAACATGGTCTCAAGGCTATACCCGTTGCTTTACACATATGGGATCCACTTAGGTCTTGCATATGGAACCCAGCCTTCTACCGGTTCTCGAGGATTCAATGAGTGAAGGCCTGGCGCTGGACGCTCCGCCATGTCTGGCTGCTGAGGGGACGGAGGAACTCAACATGGTCTACTATCTGGACTCTCTGGAGTGGTTTTGCAAGCCGACCCGAAGCTGGGGCCTCTCAGTGCTTTTACCCGTTTGAGGTGAGAACACAGGATGATACCGGCTCCACACGAAGGCTATAGAATCTAGCAAATGTGTTAGGGGTCGCCCAGCCCGCAGTCCTACAGATATCTGTCAGCGAGGCGCCATGAGCCAGCGCCCATGAGGATGCAACACCTCTAATTGAGTGAGCTCGCAACCTGAGTGGGAAGGGCACACCCTGTGCCTGATAAGCCAAAGTGATGCATCCACTATCCAGTGGGCCATCCACTGCTTTGAGACGGCATTCCCCTTCTTCCGGCCTCCGTGACAGACAAAGAGCTTGTCTGATGTCCTGAAGCTTTGCGTCCGGGTCTACGTAGCACCTTGATGCTTGGACGGACAGAGCAAAACTAGGTCTGGGTCTGCCTCCTCCGAGGGCAGCGCTTTGAGGTTCACCACCTGATCCCTGAAGGTAGTAGTGGGAACCTTGGGCACATGGACGGGCCGGGGCCTCGGGATTACCTGGGAGTCAGTCGGCCCAAACTCTAGGCATGAATCGTTGACTGAAAATGCATGCAGGTCCCCTACCCTCTTGATAGAGGCCAATGCAAGCAGGAGCAGAGTTTTCATTGATAGAAACTTCAGCTCGACTGTCTGAAAAGGCTCAAATGTGCCCTGCTGTAGTGCCGTGAGCACCATAGTCAGGTCCCACGAGGGAATAGAGGGTGGCCGTAGAGGATTTAACCTTCTCGCCCCCTTAAGGAACCTGACGACCAGGTCATGCTTCCCCAACGACCTCCTTCTATGGGGTCGTGGTTAGCAGTGATTGCAGTGACATATACTTTGAGGGTGGAGGGAGACAGCTTTCGCTCCAACCCTTGCTGCAAAAAGTACAGCACAACTCCGATCGGGCATCTTCGGGGGTCTTCTCGGCGAGAAGAACACCACTCAACGAACAGGTTCCACTTCAAGCGTAGGCTCTCGCTGAAGTGATGGTGTCAACTACCTCTTGGGGTAGGCCACTCCGAACCGCTGCGATCCCATCCAGGGACTTTCCTGCAATTAAGTTTCCAGAGGTCTGACGCGGGTGCCAAAGGGTACCCCCCGTCTTGAGTCGTAAATCCTTCCTCAGAGGATCGGCCAAGGGGGGCTGTCGCGAGGAGCATTAGTTCTGGGAACCAGGTCCGGGAAGGCCAATAGGGTGCCACCAGCAGGAACTGATCTTCGTCCTCCCTGACCTTGCACAGCAACTGTGCCAGAAGGCTCACTGGGGGAAATGCATACTTGCGAAGGCCCCGCGGCCAGCTGTGTGCCAGTGCGTCCGTGCCGTGTGTTCCCTCGGTCAGGGCGAAGAACTACTGGCAGTGAGAGGTTTCTGGAGAGGCAAACAGGTCTACCTGAGCGGCTCTGAAACATCCCCAAACCAGCTGGACCGTCTGGGGATGGAGTCGTCATTCTCCCGGGAGCGCAGCTCGGGACAGCTCGTCGGCTGCCCGGTTGAGCAGCCCAGGAATGTGAACAGCACGAAGCGACCTCAGATGCTTCTGACTCTAGAGGAGGAGGTGGCGGGTGAGTTGCGTCATGCGATGGGAGTGTAGACCACCTTGTCGGTTGATGTACTCAACGGTCGCTGTGTTGTCCGTTCGGACCAGCAAGTGCTTGCCTCGTAAGCGCCCTTTGAGACAGCCCCGGGCAAGGGGCACTGCCAGCAACTCGAGGCAGTTGCCAGTGCAGTTGGGGCCCCGTCCAACCCCTGACACTGCAAGCCCGTTGTACGTGGCCCCCCAGCCGGTGGTTGAGGCATCCGTGCAAACCACAGAATGCCTGGAGACCTGCTCCAGGGGCACTCCTGCCCGGAGGAACGCAAGGTCTGACCACGGGGTGAAGGTTTGGCGGCAGGCCGGTGTCACCTGGACTCGGAAGGTGCGCGTTGCCACGCCCACCTCGGGACTCGGCCATGGAGCCAGTGCTGCAGCGTTCTCATATGAAGCAGCCCCAGCGGTGTAATTACCGCTGCAGCTGCCATATGCCTCAGGAGGCTCTGAAATTGTTTCAGTGGGACTGCCATCCTGCTCTTACCGAGTCCCCTCCATACTGGGAAAAGAGATCCTCTGCGTCGGGAGAGTTTGCTCTTTTCCCAGTTGACCCGAAGGCCCAACAGGCTGAGGTATGAGAGCACCAAATCCTTGTGTTCGCACAACTGATCCTGAGACTGCTTCGGTCCGCACTCCGAGATGGTCATACCCCCGCAATGGGAGCATGAGTCATCCACGAAAGCCACCTCATCGTGCTTCATGCCCAGGCACGAGAGGCAGCGATCGTGACCATCACCCACGCCAGGTAACGACCGCATCCAGAATGCCTGGGTGATGCGTTGTCTATAGCAAGACCCACATCTTCTTTATAAAGACGTAACGTCAAGTTTTGCCAAGCAACGTCGTCTTTTAAAAGACGCACCCGAAATTGCTCTTTTAGGGAAAATAGCTCTTTTAGCGTGCTGAGGCGCATGGGGAGATGATCATCTGCAACACAAATTGGGGGTAGTGCAGCCTGATGTGTGCATCCCACTCGACACGGGAAACCACCACCTCTGAAGCGCCGTCCGCCAACACGAAGAGCTCTCCCAGAGCTTGCTGAACTCGTTCAGTCTTCTTCTCTCCGTAGAGTAGTAAGGAGCAGAACGATGTGATCACTTGGCTCCAAAGCGAAAAGCTGAATATGCTCTGCATCTGCTGCCTACTTATACTCACGCGGTGATCAGCCAGCAGCTGGTGAAACATGCACGCCAACTGTCATTGGCTTGTTTTGTTTACACTCGAAGTAGATTGGTCCCTCTAAGCGAGATCCTCAAAAAAAAAAATTTCGTCGGTCCTCCGACTTGACGTCGAGAGTGACCGACTGAAAGAGAACAAAAGTAAACACACTATAAATTGCAATATATACCCATATATACCATATATACACATGTATATGTGTGTGTTTGTGTGTGTGGTTTTAGAGTTAAATGCTGTTACCTTATCGGTTTAAAAAATTTTTCTTTCATTTTTTCTGTCCTATTTCTTATCTGTTCACCAGTACAGACTCAAAGATAAAAAGTTATTTCGCTATAGATCATTTAAGTCTATCCCGCTATCCATCAGCACAGATTTATCTCTCTATGCTTTTTTTTTATCTAGCAGATTTATGAGAACACCTGCCGCTGTCATTAAAAAGCATTTTAATGGCTTTATTGTTTTGTTCTCAGAATGTCTGGTAAAGGACAATGCTTTAATCCACAAATGGGTGCAGTAAGCATTGTGTGTGTGTGTGTGGGTGTGTGTGTGTTGTGCTTGCGCATTTTTGTACAACTGATAATAAATTTGTATAATGACAAAGGGTATGACATAGGTATTACAAGGAGAAGGTGTCTTTTCAGGACATTACCCCATGTCCCACTTTTCAAAACGCTTATAAATCACCCAGAATGGAGTGTATTGAAAATCTGAAAAAGCACAAAGTCTCCTGTAAGGGGTAGGTTTAGGGGTATGGTTGGTGTAGGGCAATAGCACATACAGTTTTTTACAGTATAAAAACCATTACGCCTATTGGATGTCCCCACTTTTCACAAAAACAAACCTGTGTGTGTGTGGTTTGTT
Source organism: Sinocyclocheilus anophthalmus (assembly GCA_018155175.1). Lineage (NCBI taxonomy): Eukaryota > Metazoa > Chordata > Actinopteri > Cypriniformes > Cyprinidae > Sinocyclocheilus > Sinocyclocheilus anophthalmus. The sequence continues at coordinate 67,737 of JADLZN010006321.1, forward strand.
TATCAGCTAGACTTGTCCGCTAGAAACTGTTCCTTAGAATGTAGTCTCTTCGCTTTGTTTTGAATCTAATTCCGGAACATGTATGGTACTTTATTGCCTTTGTGTTTAAAAGATGTTTACATCTTTACTGTTATTGCTATCTAATGTTCTGGGCTGCGTTTCCCAAAAGCATTGTAAGCCTAAGTAGACTGTAAAGATCATTGGTGCCAATGCAACCTATATTTATAAGCTTTGTTCCAAAAACTTAGTGAGCTGCCTACTTAGGCAGAGGCACTTTATACAGTTTTACTCTGTGTGCTATGTATTTTTATGCTTATTACAGACAAAGTTCACCAAAAAATTTTGAATTCTGTCATTAATTACTCAACTCTCATTGTCGTTCCAAACCGTATGACTCGTCGTGTATCTCGGAACAACAATTTAATATATTTTTTTTAAGAAATCCGAGGTCTTTTTTGACCCTGCATAGACAGCAATGCAACTACCATGTTCAAGGCCCAGTAAGGACATCGCTAAAATAGTCAATGTGACATCAGGGGTTCAACCGTGGTACTGTCATGAACAAAATTGTTGAATAAGTCATTATTTTTGTTTTTCCTTTGCACACAAAAATATTCTTGTAGCTTCATAAAATTACGGTTGAATCACTGATGTCACATGGACTTTTTTTAATGATGTCCTTACTACCTTTCTGAGTATGAACATGGTACAGTAATGCTTTCTATGTAGGGTCAGAAAGTTCTCAGCCTAAGTCTCAGTTTTCATCAAATATCTTATTTGTGTTCCGAAGATGAACGAAGGTTTACAGATTTGGAACAACATGAGGGTGAGTAATTAATTACAGAATTTTCTTTTTTTGGTGAACTAATCCTTTAAAATATCACATTGTTAGCTTAGTAACATGCTAAGTCAATTGTGAATCAGGTCCTAATGCTCATCAAACTAGTCACTGAATGACAAATGTTTATTTGAAACCATTTTACTAGATATATTTTTCATTTTGGCAAACAGATTCCTACAGTATATAAACAAATTCAATGTAGAATGAAAGGCCTTCTGTTGCTAGTCAATCTCTCTCAGGTTCTGATGCTGAATACGTTCTCTATTGCTGCAATTCAGACCCCCCCCCCACCGCCCCCCCCCCCCCGGCCCCCCCCCCCCCCCCCCCCCCCCCGCCCCCCCCCCCCCCGCCCCCCCCCCCCCCCCCCCCCCCCCCCCCCCCCCCCCCCCCCCCCCCCCCCCCCCCCCCCCCCCCCCCCCCCCCCCTCGCATGCGTCCTTTTTTCTAGTGCTTAGCAACTTAGCGATCATAGAAGTAAAGGACTTTGATTTAGTGAAATCATTTCACATTCACCTCCAGCATAACTCTTACCGGGCTTACAAAAATGTTTCATTCCCTCAAAGCCAGTAGACATATTTATTCACCTTGGACTGAAAAGCAAGCAGCTTTGAAAGACCGGATTTAAAGGTTATCCAAAACAAAAGCTAAATAAATAGGAATTAAATAGAATTTAATTTTTAATATCCTAGACACGAATGGATTATCAGAATAAATGTGATATTATAACTTGACAAATTCTGTTTTTTTTTTTGGGGGGGGGGGGGGGGGGGTTGAGAATGAGCATAATCCAAAATTCTTTTTTAAAGAATAAGCAAATAAACCAGCTCTGAAATGAGAGATGTTGTGCTTAATATCTTTTATGGGGGAAATACTACTATTTAATACACTATATGCATTGATTATGATTTAATTATGTGCATGGCTCTGCAAGAAATTGGAAATAATTAATTTGCCAGCAGCAGCATCTTGTAAAATAACGAAGGAGTGGCTTCACAACATCTCTGTGACTGTTCTTGAATGGCCCAGCCAGAGACCTGACTTAAACCCAGTTGAGCATCTTTGGAGAGACCTAAAAATGTCTGTCCACCAACGTTTACCATCAACCTGACAGAACTGGAGAGGATCTGCAAGGAGGAATGGCAGAGGCTCCCCAAATCCAGGTGTGAAAAACTTGTTGCATCTTTCAAGACTCATGGCTGTATTAGATCAAAAAGGTGCTTCTACTAAATACTGAGCAAAGGGTCTGATACTTAGGACCATGTGATATTTTCAGTTTTTCTTTTTAATAATCTGCAAAAATGTCAACAATATCTGTGTTTTTCTGTCAATATGGGGTGCTGTGTGTACATTAATGAGAAAAAAAAATTTACTTTTTGATTTTAGCAAATGGCTGCAATATACAAAGAGTGAAAAATTTAAGGGGGTCTGAATACTTTCCGTACCCACTGTATATATATTGTTCTGTGTTATTTAAGTTATTTATAATAAGTGAAGTGAAGTTTACTGTTAAGTGCACTGATGTCAGACTTATTTTGGATTATAAAGTTTATTGTTAAATTGTTGAATGCCCTGCTCCATTACATATCTTTGTCACGGCGTCATTATAAGTGTTTGATCACCACGTTTGAGTTATCGTGGCAAAAAATGTGTTTATGTGTATGGGTCAAAGACATTAAGATGTCCACATCAAAATAAATTTACAAAAGTGATTATATGTCAATAGAAAGCACATTAAATGTAAGTAAAAATGTCTACTTTTAAGGTTTTTCAAGTAAGTTTTTGGAGAATAAAATGTCAAAAATTTGGTTGAATAGGGTTCCCCTAGTAGGATGTGGGAATAAACAGTGAGTCAGTGACGGTGCGGGGCGCACAGGGCGCAGGTTGTCATGAATCCAGGACATGCGGTGGAAAGGGTCAAGCTCCTCAGGGAAAAGAATGTGGTAAGGAGTACTAGCTACAGATGTTAACATGGATGCCAGGATGAGAGATCGCGAATGGGGGCTGGGGGGTGTAATACAGAATAACGAGAGAATAAACACCACAACATAACTTAGAATGCAGAGCAAAGGGCCCGGGAAAAAGGGAAAATAAACACATGGAACGTATAGGGAGAACTGAAACAGGTAGCACGTTCTGTGACAGCAGTAAATCCTCCATCCAAAGACCAGAGGGTTCCTCGCGCTGAAACTCAATACCCTCGCAGACGAAACCCAGAAAATGCTATCGCGCGCTGATAACACACAGATCAACTGCTTCATTAATCAGTGTGACTAATAAACACACGACTTCGACAATATATGGTTTATCTAAGTTCGTCTTATTATAATTTTTATTATAATAAGTATATAATAAGCAATGCTAATCGACATGGCCTTTATCACTGTTAAATACTATGAAATATGTTGCTTGCCTTATTCTGTGTAAGAAGCCACATCATCTCAGAAGGATTTATTTCAAACACTCGACTGACGTTATGAAGTGAGTTTGGAGTAAAAAATATGTTTTTAAATGTGGTATTTTCACATGCTTTCTTTCAGATGGAGCAGCATTTACTTCCCAGAGCCGTAGTTCACTGAGAAGCTATGCAAACAGCTGTCATTATCACAAACGATTTCTTCTATTTCAGATTCGCGCAATAAAATCGTCTGCGATTTTTTTGCGTAACCTGTCAGTGAACTATGGCTATGTGTAGAAAATTCTGCTCCATCTGAAAGCACGTGATAATGATTTCCTGCTGATTACAGAACCGTCTTTTTTAACAAAATGCGCATGACTATCGCATTTGATTAATCGTGAGTCCCTATATATATATATAATATATATTATATATATATATATATAATATATATTATAGTATATATATATTATATTACCATATCCAAACACCTCGTATAGCAGCCGATCATATAAAGACGGCTTGTCACATTCAGTCAATTACTGATAAATACAATCCACCTTGAACAAACCATTTCATTCTATACTGTGAAAATTGTAAAAAAAGGGAAACAAATGTCATTTCATGTTGACTTTTTGAAAAAGAGAGAAAGAGAGAAAAAGAATGAGAGGTGGTAGAATTTTAAAAATAGAGAAGAATGACTGAGAAAGAGAAGAGAGCAAACAGAGATGCAGAGGGTGATGCAGTGCAAGTAACCTGCAAGGTAAAGAGAGAGAGGAGAGAGAGAGAGACAGATGAGAGAGAGAGACAGATGAGAGAGAGAGGGAGATGCAGCGTGATGTAGTGATGATGATGATGATGATGATGATGGTACCTGCGCGCTGGGAGGGGGCTGGAGCTGGACTGAGCTGGATCACGATGACTAGATACAGAGGAGAGAAAATACACACACACGCTCATTACTAAAAGCCCACACACACCTCCAGGAATCCTTGTGTCCCTCTCTTCAAACGTTATGATTCACCTTCAGTATGATCACACTCCACCTAGCCTAAATAATACTGACACCATCTACAAAAAATACACACGCGTCCAGCTAATAACAGAATATGATACAGAAAAAATCTGTTAATTCAGCTGAATGTATTTAAATACAGTAATATTTGTTACACATGAGAAAATACTACATTTTTAGTAGCTGAAACTATGATCAATTAAAGGGAAAGCTCGCCCAAAAACAAAAATTGTCATTAAAAAATAAATAAAAAATAAAATTTCTGTAATTTGATGATAACAACATTTAAACAATATTTTGCTTCATCCACAGGAGAAGGCAAGTCATATGGTTTTTTCATTAGGGTGTGTGAATTATGCCAGAATTTTCATTTTTGGGTGACAGGTCCTTTACTTTTAAATTAAGATCCTTAAACAACTAACTAAATAAATACTAAATAACTAAAATAAAATAAATATTATTTAGTAAAATAAATGACTAAATAATAAAAAATAAAAGTCGAACTCACATACACTCAACAAACTCACACACACTACAATAGGGCTTAAACTAATTCAGATCAAATAAAAGCCAATCTCACACATTCAACAAAAAAGGTTTAAGAGGTTAGTTCACCCTAAAATTAAAACGGTTATCATTCACCCTAAAGTCATGTATGTGAACGAAAGCATAAATTAAATGTTTATCATATAAAACGATTGTGTCTCTTCAGAAGGTTTGGATAAAACTACTCAATTGAGATTGAGAAATCTTAATTTGAGATTTATTTTTTCATCCCTTTATGAACATTTGAAGCTTCAGAGTTTTGGGTAAGCATTTAAATGGAGAGTGACAGAGATTTTTCAGATTTTCATTTTTTTAAATCTTCATTTTTGTTCTGAAGATGAACACATTTCTTCTTGGAACAACATTAGGGTGCGCAAACAATGACAGAATTTTCATTCTGGGTCGAAAAATCTTTTAAAAACTAATTCTCAGATGAAATGAAATCAAAGGCAATCTCCCACATTCAGCAATAACAGTTTAACTGATCTTTCACTTTTCACTGATGAAAAAGTAATACAATTATGTTTCATGTTATATTTTTTCCTGCTCATTTACCATGTCCAATATGAATAATGGATAAGGAATCAGTTTGCACATGTTGTCTACTGGCTTCAATCACGGTCCACAAGCATGTAACAAAATCCAGATGCTCCAAATGATTTCTGCATAATATAAACACAAAAAACTGACCATCTGAAAGTGTTTTGATCAGGGTAAAAAAAGAGCCACCACAAGACAGAAACTGACACGAACACGGAGCATCCAGGAACATAATGTACTGGGACATCAGCACATCAATTCAAACACACTGTCAGTGTGTGGAGGAGGTTTGAGAACAGACCTTACACTTCACTCATGCAGGAAGAACAACCCCTATCTAGTACATACAATTAATGCTAAAATACTTTCAATGATCTGATGAGTGTTCAAAAACACTCCTGTCCTGACCCACATTGTAGTGACCATGATGTCAAGACAGTCCTCTTTAGGGACAAAAAGCTTAAGACATTACATTATAAAGGAGAAGAAAAAAACCCCATTAATTTTCTCTAAATACAGACTACTGACAGTCTCAGAGAAAACCAAACCAGCAATTCACAACAACAGAAGTCTGTCATGACTGATGATTTTACAACAATAAACCCCAACAGCCTTTTCTCTTGTGAGAACAGACAGATATGTGAGAACCAGACAGACACATACATACAGTCAGACTGATATGTGAGTATCAGGGCCTGCTAAACACAGCTAACTAGCCGCTAGGCTAACGCTAGTGAGCTGACTGCGAGATCTTTTTATTATTTATTTATTTATTTACTTTAAAGAACAAATCTCTAGTGAACAATCTGGGCCACAAACCCTGATAAACAACCCCCCCAGACCTTTAACAAAGAACCACGAGAGTCAATGTGAGTGAAGTGTTCAGGATTTGATCGGTTTGTTTGTTTATGTCATGTTGAATGTGTTTCATTCCTCCGTCGTTGTGCTCAATCACTCGTTCACTCTCTCACACACACTCACTTGGCCTGGGACGCGACCGCTGCGGGCTCATGTCGATGTTCAGGTCGATTCGTTTGCGCGCTTCTTTATTTTCCTGCTTGAGTTTCTCCTCGATTCGGGAGAGTCTCTGCTCCAGCGACGACATCTTGAAAACTTCAGCAGCACCATCGAGCGGCGCAACTCACTGCCCTCTAGCGGCGACTGAGGGAAACACAGCGCCTTCACTGCCCTCTAGCGGCGACTGAGGGAAACACAGCGCCTTCACTGCCCTCTAGCGGCGACTGAGGGAAACACAGCGCCTTCACTGCCCTCTAGCGGCCACTGAAAGAACAAAAATGAAAAAAAGAAATGTGACCGTGACCAATCCAATCCGTGTATCATTCGTTCATTGTTTTTTTGATTTAATATTGAAAGTAGAAAAATTTGAAAACGGCTCCTTTTTCTTCTTTTCGTTTTTTTCCAAAACACGAAATTCGCGTAAAGGGGTCCTATTATTCTTTTTCACTTTTTCAACTTTAGTTAGTCTGTAATGTTCTTGTTTGAGCAAAAAAATATCTGCAAAGTTACAAAGCTCAAAGTCCATTCATGGGGGTGTACTAGAACAGGCTCTCATACTAGGTTGTTCGAAAACACATAATTTTTCACATATTTACATTATTACAACACCTCTCTCCCAGTCTGGCATGAATGGCTCAAATAGTTCCTGTATCAAATGAAGGCCCGCCTTCTGAAATACGAAATGTGCTGTGATTGGTTAGCTGGGCCAGTGTGTGTTGTGATTGGTTAGCTGGGCCAGTGTGTGTTGTGATTGGCAGCACTCGGCGCCTGGTCGGGAAATATCATGCCCTTACCATAGCCATCTGCCAGCTTCAGTGTAAATATTGTGTCAAAATCAAATCAATTTGAGTGCAATTTAAACCCGGATGATTGTAAGCACTCTAAGTTCGTCTGCCTTGGGAAAGCTAGCGTGTCTCCGACATAGTGATAACACCTGTTGCCTTCTCTAGTGCATCTCAACCAGGTCTCGTCCCATTCGTCGTATTTGTGATATCACAAATCCCGGAAAAAAATGTGTTGTAGTCCAAACGAGTCGTTCGTTTGTAGTTTTTGAAAAGTGATTTCTGTTAAATAAAATATCTCCATTTGAAGTGGACTTTGAGCTTTGTAACTTTGCAGATCCTTTTTATGCTCAAACAGCAACATTACAGACTAACTAAAGTTGAAAAAGCATGATAGGACTCCTTTAAAGGGACTTTGATAACACAAAGTAGTGTTATAAAATATTTAAGATGCTGATGACCATTAAAATGAGTCATCGCAGTCTGGTGAAAAGTCTATATTAATGTGTTTTTTTAATGTATGATTTATTTTTATGTATTCTATAATATATACTATTGTTATTATATTTATTACTGTTCTTGATTTTTTTTTATTGTTTAGGCAATATTGTTTGTAAAACAGCGCCACTTGCCCCTAGCGGCCACTGTGGGTAACAACACTAACTAGCGAAGCAAGTTCTTGTTTTGACAGGAAAAAAGTGCCTTGTTTAATTCAGCTAAGTCTGTGAAAATCTATAGACAACACAAAAATACACACACGTGGTCATCTCAACAACAGCTTTATAAATACAACTTTGATGAATTGTATAATGGTACAGGACATGCATTAGTCTGCAGTTTACCATTGGAGGGGAAAAAAAAGAAGGAAAAGTTTTGTCGTTAAATGATACACAACTCTTTCATTTACAAATATTTTATGTATGTGTTTTGCAATTTTGCTACACTTTTTTCACAGTGTGTGCGAGTGTGTGTTTTTTTTTGCTTCATCCAATTATGTGTGTGTGTGTGTGTGTAATCAAATGCTTAAAAACAATTTATTCATCTGCTCCTTGCAAGTAACAGATGTCATGGTGTGCTGTTCACACAAACTGTCTAACAAAAAACTGCACAAAATGATGTTTCAAAGGCATCAAAACAGCTCTGAGGTAATAAAGTGTGTGAAACC